>CM057170.1:22512931-22615431 GCA_029962745.1 Echinometra lucunter
CTCACTTTAGCAACCAAACATGGAGAAATAGGCTTATCATATAAACTTGAACACTGGTTGCTTATATTTTTGTTTTACCATCATCATTATCATCATTATCAGTATCCGATATTTGAAACAAACTTTTATAACTGCCTTCTCTTCGTTCAGTGCTTTAAAAATATTCTTCTTTTCTTTCTTTCAGTATAGTTTTCCATGGTATGTATAGAGAGAAATCATTGTCAAGATCATTTAGAGCTTCCATTAATAACTGTGTACCGTTATGTTGACAAGAGACAAAAACAAACAAGCACTACTAAAGGAAGCAAAATTTCCCAGACGATAATGACGATAGCCCGACCTAATCCAGGCCGCTAGCTTCGGGTATACAATGCACAATTGACCGTATGCTTTTCAAAATACAGTACTACTCCTGACATCATGAGAGACAAGCTAAAAAGACCAATGTCAACGCCATTTATGATGAGCCTAATCCCAATTAGACTGTCTCGACAACGAAAGTGAGAGTGCTACAGATATGAAGTACCCCCCGTCTTTCATAGACAGATAGAGGACCGTTATGTTACGTAATCCGGTCTGCGCCGCATGCAAATGAGCGAAGCCAAGCCCAAGGGCCGACCCAGGCTCGTTCATGAAAGAAATCGTCCTTCCGGAACTCGACTCACCTAAACCCTTCGAATTCATCTATATTTGTGCCCATTTTGCTGCTTTTCTGCCTTTTTATCACAAGAATTCGTTAGTTCAAACGTTGATGACTCTACATCGGGGCCAGTTTGGAGAAATTAAGGTAAACGATTGTTTTTATTCATTTACAACCCAAACTCTACAGATCAGATTACTCCTGTCGTGTGTGAATTTCTACATTTCAGTTGTAATGATATATGTATTCGTGGCATCTTTTCCTCCTAAAAATGAACTTCATTTTTTAAATGAAACACTTAGTCGTGAAGTAAACAGAGGTCAAAATTATTTCATTTTGTTAAAGATATACTTGTACGAAACGAACCTGGGAAAATCATGGAAAACGTATTGATCATCCAACAGTTTCTTTGTTTGTAACATCGGATTTCAAAAATGGGCATTGCCGTGAGTTATGTCGCCATTTTGATTTTTCGTAAAATTACGAACAAATTTTCAGTAATTTTTTCTTATTCTGTAGCATCTACGCGTGTATTTTCTTAGGAATTTCCCGACAAGGATGATTTTTCGTTGAATCTTTTCCATGTTTTAGCGCAGATCTTTGTAATGACTAATTCCGCTCCTGATATTCATGATATTGTTGAAATCAAAAGTATTTTTGCGCGTCCTGCCTTTATATGGCGGTTATGTGTGAGTGACAGAGGTGCATTCAAAGTAGAGCAGCTCTGCTACTTTTACTGTTACCACCATGATATAATTTATTAAAATATTATGAACCCATGCAAATATCAATCTAAAATCGTTGACAATTTTTCCCTATATGTCAGGGATAATCTCAATGTAAACCTTTATTATGAATAATCATAAGGTTTAAAATGCACATGTCATAAAGGAATATGAAGGGGAGGACAAAGGAAAGGAATACATAAACTAACAATAATTGTAACATCTCACGAATTATTTACCAGCAAGTTTGGGGCCATATTGACATTATGAATCCTTTACATTTCAATTCGCTGGATTAAACTCATTAAATTTCAGTTATTCAAACAATCAGATACGACATTTTTCCACCAGAATCTGGCAGTAACTGTGTATGAATTCTGTAAAATCAAAGTTTATATTCTTCTGCAAGTAGTGTTAATGGTCATAATCATGTGATTACTCTGATCTTCAGATTTTAATAATGTAAGTTGTTGGGATTTTTAAAACATAAATAGATAAATCTTTAACACTGCAGTCAATAGTATATCTTAACAATGACTTTGTGTGTGTGTGTTTTTTTTTTACAATTTTTTTTAGTTGTAGTCATGCTATAACTAATAACTATTTGAAAGGCAGAAACTAGATGATATTGATGAAAATTTAAAGAAATAGATATCTGGCAAAGGCAATGCCATAGAGAAATAAACTTTCCCCATTCTCACTAAAAAGGGGTTATCTTACTGAAGTGGTGAATCTTATGAGCTCATTCGGTACGAAATAAGATGTTTATCTAAATTATTTCCAGTTTCTATTTCTAGAAATAGAACTGGAAATAATTGTTTAATTCCACCCTATCACATTTCATAATCATTCAGTTTGATGGCGATTCTCATGTACAGGTTATACCAAGTAAACAACAAGAAAATCAGACTAAATTTCAATATCTCACCCATCATTTTCTCTCCAGTCATATAGTTAGTTCCAAAAAGCAATTTTTTTCTCTTTTCTTTCTACCAGAATAGAAATATCAAGTTGATTGGTTTCGACTTTGATGAAATGTCGTGTTCATAGACCATTATAATCATGTAATTGCATCTTGGTTTTGGAACAAAGGCAACAAGTATGAACAGCGGGACCACAACACCAGGTAATTTGCTATTACACGGGGTAATTGAAGTTTCTTTAGAATTTACCCAAGTGCCAATCGCCTCAGGCGGAACCTAAAGTAAATTTCATATACATTTTTGATTAGCACTGGAGTTGATAATTGTTAAGGAATCATACCTACATGATATTTGACAAAGTCGTTTGAATTAACTTGTCATTGTTGAAAGGCAGTTGGGTCCTGTGATACCGCCCCAAGCTAGTGTATATACTTTGATTTGCATACATACATTTCAAACAGTCAAATGAATAAACTTTATGTCTCTCACTGAATATGATTTTAGTCTTCTATAGATACTGGAGACACAAACATATGTAATCAATCCTCCCTTATTATTTTGTAGGATTTATAGAGCATAATGCATGAAATACATTTTAAATCTGTTTCCTTCCTGTACAACAGTCTTACAAAGGGTAAAACTTTCAATCAAAATAATCTCGATGGAAGTCCTTCCAATGTAATGAAAAAGAGACAACGTTTTTTGTAAACAAGACTTTGGAACGTATAGTTAAAATTTCTTGGCAAAAACAACATACTTATGATTTCATTTACAGAGAAAGAAGGAAACAAAACAGCAACACAATATTGAAATAAAAATGGCATGCAACCATGTGACATTTACTTTTAAAAGAGAGGGAGGAAAGAGGGAGAAAATGGAATAAAAACATTGATTTTTCTTTTTCTTATCTGCTGCGAGGCTGAAACAGGGGATGATAACCATTATCGAATATGCATGCATAATAATGCAATATCTTTACATGCCTTTGACAATTACACATCTACACGTAAGCCAACATCATTTTGTTGATCATGTGGATAGCCAGCTGAAAACAAAGAATCGCCTAAATATATTCAGATATTAAAGGAAGAATTTAGGTCTCCTCTTTCCATGTCTTGAATCAAAAAGGGGAAGCCCTTTCGAATGTTTTGTTGTTGTTTTTTTTCATCAATGTCAGCTTTTCGAAAAGAAATCATTCAGAATCCACATTAACTAAACTGTAAGAGTATAGACTTTTAGATATGGAAATAATCTTGAAAGAGATTTCGTCTTTGGCAAGATTAATTTTCTTTCTTCCTTGTTTCATCCTGTCTTTCCTTCATTTCTTATTTTCCTTTCTTTCCTTTATTTTCCTCCAAACGGTTCATTACTGACAGGCTGAAGGGCAAGACGTTCACTTGCGTGAACTCCAAAAGTGCAAACCTCCTCTATGATTTATTTACAAATTTCCGGTTGTGTATTTGTCGCGTTCACGGTAGAATTATGACAGAAAATGGAAAGATAACAAACGAAATAACGGGGTATTAGACGGATAGGAAGATCACGGTCAAGAGCAATCGATGTCATCACGATCGACGATCGACAGGCTGAAAGATGTCGTCTGCTCACACTCAAATTTGTTTAAACTTTATTTCAAATCAGGGGCAGCTCCAAGAGGGGTGCTGGGAGGGTTGTATGGGGGAATGTGACACCCCTCCCACCCCCTTTGAAATGTTTGTTGGCAGTTTTTATCTTCTTATCAGAACCTGGAAAAAAAATCTTTTCTTTCAGCCTATTTTGATAGATAAAAACCTCTCAGGCTATTTTTACAGGTAAAAACCATTTGGAATGGGTAAAACGTTTTGTTTTTTGATTTTTTAATATCGAATACCCCCCCCCCCCTCTCTCTCTCTCTCTCTCAACTTCCATTCCCCCTCCGATATTTGTAACTTTGCTGTTCAATGTAAGTCCAGTAGTACTGTTCTCATAATGCTGTCGTTTTCAAATATTTGTACCCTGTTCATGGTATTTCTCTTCTTTCTTGCGTGCTTCTTCTCTCTTTCTACATTGTATCAATTGTTCCTCCTTGCTTAACCCATTCGTGACAGGAATTATTTAAAGCCTAATTTGATCAACTTTTATTCTTCAAATTGGCAACACCACCATTTTTATTTTATTGCTACATTTTTCTTATAAAACGTCATGTATCTGAAATGAATATAAATTGACAGAAATTACGATAAGTCAAAAAGTTGCCAATTTGCAGGGGAAAACAGTGATTTTAAACTTTCTATAACATTGCCAATTTAAGGATTTTAATGCTTATTTTCCTTTAAAGAATTTTCAGCATCAAACAATAAAAATTGACGCAACCAAAATGGGCACAGTTTGTGTAGAATTTTTTTCTCTTTCTGCTCATGTATTTGGTATGATTTTTAGGGCTTTGCATGAAAAGATATTAGGTCAGACCACAAAATATGGGCCTCTGTCACGAAAGACATTTCGTCATTTTTGTATTCTTATTCTCCTTAGCCATGTTAGCCACATGATAGCATATTATAAAGGTAGAACATTTATATGTATGTTCTCCACTGCCTGACATATTCTTGATCACAATTACCAAATTACAAAAATGATTGATGATAATGCTTAGGATTATTTGGTCATATTTTTTCGAGTATATGGGACTAGTTTTCACATGTTTGATCTTCGAGAAATGAAACGAGTGAGAACGAACCCATGACATAAGGCTGTATCATAAGCGTGATAAGAAGACTTGTCAACACTAAGATGATAAAAGTATCATCAGTTTAGTGAATCTTTTCATTTTGTAGATCTTGGAACGCGGTGAATTGGGTCAAACTGGGGAGGTCCTGAACACGTCTTCGCCTGCATCTTAACGGGTTTATAGAGAGGGGAGAAGATTCCTCTGGTGATGAAAAAGAGGGGTGTTTAGATCTTCGCCCGTCATCACCCCGAAATCTCCAGCTCTTACCAGCAAGCTTAATTGCACATTAATAACAACTCTGATCCTCCTATCCAGTGTGTAAGCTTCTGAAGAAAAATCTCCCATGGAAAAAAAATGTTAGCCTGTCATGTACACGATGCATGCTCACGATCTGTAGTCCTATTTCAAGACCAACACCCTTTTTAATATACATCTTTAACACGCATAAGCTTGTCTGAACATTATCTTAAACCCGGGTGAGATCTATACCGCAGAATGCGTTTGAAATGTTTAACTTTAAAGCTTCTAGTCCAAGCTAAGACTGAGCAAGAATCAAGAGTGCAAATCTTTTCTTAGTCCTTCCTGTTAGATTTTGTGTTTATAGCAATACATCCCAAATTCGTTGCACATGTTGGATGAGAGTTAAATGCTTCAAACGAGGACATCATTGCTTAAAACAACAATTTCATAAGATTCAGACATTAACAATTTACTTATGATGACACTGAAAATATACAAAATCAGGACTCTTATCTATCATGCCATTTATTATCTCTTTTTTTTCAGAATGTATTTCACATAATAATGTTCTTTTCTATTGCTAGGCCAATTCATCTTCCGAAATATTTTGAAATGATTTGAAAATGTTCAGAACTGTAAATTCTTGAGCCAAAATCTTGCGAATGGATATTCGCTTTTGCCCTTCAAGGGAAAGTTTCTCATGATGTCGCGCCTCTTCACATCTATAATTTGAAATGGCGGCCTAAATAATCATCCCCCCTAAAAAAAAAAAAAAAAAAAAAACATAAACAAAAACAAAAACAAGAACAAAAACTAACCAGGATAATGAAGAAGTCTTATTTCTGATCATTTTTAAATAAAACTATTGATTACCTCTCTAATAATATAGACTTATTGTAAGAGTCAAACTAACATGACTTACTTAAGCATAATTTTCCTTTTCTTTCTCTCTTGCCATGTATTTTGTTGCATGTTGAAATATCTTTGAAGTTAAATTGTCTTTTGTGGTATACGAATATACAAAAGTATTAAACTTCATGAAGGGTATGTATTGTGAACTCTGCAATTCTCAAGTTCGATTATTCGTTGAATTTAACGGTCTACTTCATACTAAACAGCTAAAGAGCGAACGTTTACTCGACAGCCTAAAACGGATTAATGGTGTACAGTTCAACCACTACTTACAAAGTCCCGCATACCCAGTCTTCTATAGTTTATCATGCGATTGTATGTTCCAGAGGGGTTCTTCTTGTTTATTTTCTTTAATGATTCTTCGATGTCATGATCATTCATGGAGTATTTATGATCTTTCAAAACTAAAAACCACCAAACAATAAAACATTACCAAAGCTGAACAGCGATAAACTTACCAGGATCGTGATGGAGAAGTCGTACCGCCCTGCATGATAATATAGATTTTATTGTAAGATTCAAACTAACTTAACCTTATATTTTTTCTATTTTTCTCTTTAAATTGTTGCATGTTGCAATTTTTTTCGAAACTATTATTATTATTATTATTATTATTATTGTTATTATTATTATTATTATTATTTTGTGGCATCGGGATATACAAAAACATCTCAGTGCATGAAGAGTATATGAACACTGTGTAAAGTGCACTCTGCAATACTCAAGTTCGATTATTGGTTGAATTTAACGGTCTACTTCATACTCAAGAGCGAACGTTTACTCGACAGCCTAATAAACGAATTAACGGTGAACAGTTCAACCACTGCTTACAAAGTCCCGCTATACCCAGTCTTTCTTATTTCATATGCGACTGTATGTTCCATAGGGATTCTTCTTGTTTGTTTTCTTTAATGATTCTTCGTTGTCATCATCATTCTTCGATATTTATGATCATTAAAAACTAAAACCCCCAAACAATAAAATATAACCAAAACTAAACAGCGATAAACTAACCAGGATCGTGATGAAGAAGTCGTAAAACTATAATCCATTACAGCTCTGACAGAGATTTTATTGAAGGTTTAAACTAATTTTAGCATTTTTTTCTATATCTCTCCTTGAATTGTTGCATGTGGCAATGTTTTCGAAGTTATTTTATTTTCATTTTTATTTTTATTTATTTATTTATTATTTTTTTGTTTTGGTGGCATCGGGATATACAAAAGTATCCCAGTTCATGAAGAGTATAATGAACACTGTGTAAAGTGCACTCTGCAATTCTCAAGTTCGATTATTGGTTAAATTTAACGGTCTACTTCATACTCAAGAGCGAACGTTTACTCGACAGCCTAATAAACGGATTAACGGTGAACAGTTCAACCACTACTTACAAAGTCCCGCTATACCCAGTCTTCTCCAAACCTCCGAGTAATATTTTCTTTCACAACAGATCCTCTTCTTCCTTTTCACGAAAATGTGGCAGTTCATTGCACTATTCATGATTTCTTGCCAATGTGCAAGAAACTAAGGTTTTGAGTTTACTGGACAAGTCATTGAAGAAATCGTTCGAAAACGCACAATATCTTAGATGTTATCTTTAGTTGCGCCTGGATGTAGACTAACAAGAGGAACAAGAGGATTTTTGTCCGAGGGGAGATGGTGCTTTTCGTTGGGCTTTGTTTGTCGTTTTGCACCCCTCTTCATAGCCCCGCCACCTTAATTAGATAACAATAGAATGGGCAGGAACGGCCTGACGAGGAAGGGAAGTTTACGGCTAACTGTTAACTGCAAGATCGATATGAAGTAAACTGACAGTCTATTTGGACATTTCTTTTCACAACTTCTCTTTTTCCTTTCAAAATACATACCTATTTTCCCCAAATGGAAAGGAGATATGGATAAGACTAGTGCTAAAAAGTCCCCTCACTTAAAACTGAAATAAACCGGAATAAAGCTTTGAATCATCTTCCATAGTTCTTTGTAATAATACTAATGTTTGCAAAAAGTAAGTAAGTTATGTTCATTTACTTTGGTTCTTTTTAGGCAGGAATGACAAGTGTGACAAAATATTTATTCATTTGAAATAAACAGAGCATGTGATTAAAGTTTATCTTTCTTTGAATAAGAATAATAAGTACAAAGCACTACCGCATAGTAGGATTTTATTTTTTTCATCGAGGCAACAGATATACGCGATACAAACTCTGTGCTTCTGACCGGTTATTCTTTTCATTAGTTTGTTAGTTTCTGCGTGTGCGAGTGGGTGTGTGAGGGCGCATGTGTTTGTGTGCCCCTCCCCCTCTCTCTCTCTCTCTCCCTCTGCAATTAAACTGTCTGTGTTGCTAATCACACGGGTCATTCCTATACTAGGCTTGGACATTTACATGGAACTATTTTTCTTCTTTTCTTTTCTTTTTTTTTTCTTAAAGAAAGCCATCCCAGTACCCACCACATTGAATAGTTTCATTTAAAGAACCTCAAAATGGCATTAATTGTGAAAAAATGATTACATATCTTTATAACGTTGGACATGAACCGCATGTATTTATTCATTTATTGATTGACTGGTTAGTAATTGATTTTTTTTTTTCATTTGCTTATTCATTTATTCATTTATCTATTATGATCATGTTTTATTGAGAAAAAAAAACAGCGGATACTTTTCAGAGCCCAAGGACCTGCTTTAAACATGTTTTTTAAAAAGGGCAATAACTACATTTATTACACCCAATTCAAGTTATCTACGGCCAATTCACTTTAGAATAAGAATGGAGCCTATTACAGCATGTGTCTTAAACTGAGAAAAAAAAAATCACACACTATTTATTTCACGGGGACTGTGATTGTGGAAATTAGGTCTATTTACCTGGAGTGATTTGAAATATCAATTGTCCTAAAACTGCAGATTATCTCAATATTTAGCCTGTGTGCGTATTATTTGAGTCCCCCTTTCTAAGAACTATAGGCATGATGAGCAAAATAGTGGTCAAGAAATTGTGCTCATGCTTCAAACCAAATTCTAAACGTGGGCAAGTAAATGAATAATTTCAAGTAAGTTTCTTGGTTGCATTCTCACGATTTCTAGTCCATAAACCACTCACAAATGTTGGAACATAAAATCTTTTTCAGGGAAATGCTATCATTTTCGTGAATAAACAAGACGAACAAAATGTAAAAGTTACTTCTATCCGCAATTACATCGGAAGGCAGCTCTAGATCGAGGATCTGAGTTTATTGAATTAAGCATTCATCCATCTTGTTTCCCTTCACTGCATGCATATTACTGGTACTACTCAAATAACATGTTTGTCGTTTGCTCTTTGTTGATATTGATACAACACCCGCCGATGTCAAGTGACCCCGACACAGGTATAGCATAAAAAACTGGCACAGGTGCGCCAATGAGGGGGCTATTTAACAATAAACACGCACCCAAACTAAACAAATAAATCGATCTGTTGGTCTCTCTATAGCTCTATTCCTCTCTCTCTCTCTCTCTCTCCCTCTCTCTCTATCTATCTATCTGTCTATCTCTCTGTCTTTCTTTCTCTGGTTTTCTTTATCTTCTCGTATGTTCTTAATAGACTATTTCTATCAGAATAAATAAGTCGGATCCAATAAAACCAACATTCTACAACGGACTGTTTCATCTTTCTATTAAACCAGAAAATTTCATGAAAAGGTGAATCATATCCTGAATTTCTTGTTCCAGATTTTTGCTTAAGTCTCATCCGAAATGTTTCGTATATTCTTTACGGATGGGATAATTTCACCATAATACTATTTGTGAAGGAATATAGTCCCTCCTATCATGTTTTAAATCATATTTGGGTTCCTAGCGCCCACCATTTAGCGGTTAACTTCAACCTATAAAGCGACCAATACATTTTCGTTTTCTTAGTGTTTTAATCTTGAACCTCGAGTTTCCACGAGAAGTAGGTGCCAAAATGCACCATCTTGTAATAACGCAATTTCGACTAACTTAAATGACATAGTTGAAACGTATTTTCTTTTAAAGTATTTTTTTTCTTTAAAACTAACTGAAATGACATAGTTGAAACGTATTTTCTTTTAAAGTATTTTTTTCTTTAAAACTAACTGAAAAGACATAGTTGAAACGTATTTTCTTTTTAAGTATTTTTTTTCTTTAAAACGAAGAGGTGAAACTTTAGTCAGCCTGAGATAAAAGCTCAAAAGAAAACTGTGATGATTAATTATTGTTACAATAATAAATTTTAAAGAGTTGCAAAACGATTTCAAAAAGATTTATACACGCCTGATATCCCGTTTGTCTTTGGTTTTGGTCGTTGCAGACTATTATCACGAAACAATGAATTCGTTTACATTTTCAGCAGGAATTTGGTGCCTCTAGAAAAGGCGCGCTTTTTGGTGGCGCGTTTCCGAATGCGCGCCACTTTTGCACACGGAGCGCAAACATACGCTTATGGACGCGCGTGGAGATCGAAATTGAGTCATTCTCTCGTGGCTTTTTGTCGGAGCAAGACGTGTGGATTGGGACAATCAAAAATCCCCACCACCATCCCCAATACCACCGCCTGTGTAGTGCATGTATCAGGTTTTTGCAAGCAAAAAGTATTTGTACCAATGGTTCTGGATGTGCAATGAATAAGTTGTGACTTGAATGTTAACGGTGTTATTTCATGGATTAGAAAGCGGTTAGATGCACGTGGAATATAGGCAATGCCTGGAGGTTTTAACAATCGAAGATACAGGGTACAATGGGAAATCAGTTTAACGATATTTGATATACATCATATTAAGTTTGAAGTTAATATAGTTGAGAAAGATTATTTGTCCCAGCTCTTATACAATTAGGTTTTTGTTGGTTACCTATGTTTTTAACCAGTTAGTGACATTCTTGATGTAACAGGGTATTCCGATGGTACTAAGAACCTACTTATTATCGAATATCTATTGTTTATGCAGAGGTTTTAGAGTATACAGTGGTCGTGGTCATGCAATTGTTTGATAAATTATACACGATAATTCTCGGATGTGGAGCAAAATGCTTGGTTGCACTGAGTATCTGCGTTTTAAGAGTGGCTTCGCAGTCGTGGGCCGTGAGGGAATTTTGTCCCATTGGGTTTTCACCCTCACCTCATCCGATGGTAGGTCAAGGTGTGACCTCGGGGGGGGGGGGGGGGGTGCCTACACGTGCAATGGTTACAATTTATGCTAGACGTTCACGTGTTTTATACATTGCAATTGTTTCACGATATAGAATAAATTTTGTATTGAAGCCAGGTTGGTGACCTAGGCGGAATTTATCAATTTGGGCCTTCATCACACTTGCATATATTAGTAAGGAGTTATATTAGCATTGGTAACAATTGTAATTTCAGGAGCCTCGCTCGATTCTACATGCGGGGAGGCCGGAGTCCTGGAGGGAAGTGATGGGGCCGGGTTGTTAAGATGTTTGCTGGAATCGTTGAGGAGAGTTGGAATGGGTGGTGCACCCGGGTTGCATAAGAAACTTCCCCGTCTGATCGGGCATTCTTTGACGGCTAGCAAGGGGGGCTCGTGGCAATGCAGGGGGGACATTCGTTTACGGGAGGGGGCTTCTAGCCATGGTTTACCCTTCCCTGGCTACACACTTGGATTTCACATATTTTGACTTTAAGGTTTATGTATGGGGTGCAGATTTCCTCATTCTTCACATAGATTCCAGCACTAGTTCTGTATTGGGGTATTGGTGTTGGTTATCCAAATCTTTGTGTAAGACATTTACAATACTGGCGTAAATTTATGTACTGCCATGGTAAAATGATAAATGATAAAATGATACATGTACCTGTACAGAAGACAGTGGTCAATGGTAAATAAAAGCCACGAAAAATGCATATTTGGAATAGTCTGACGTTTACTCATTTATCAGGCGTGAATAACTTAAGTATTAGGAATGTTTGACTTTCTCTTTGATACAACACTGAGGCCCAATATTCAAAGAAATAATAATTTATTCTTGGTCACCCGCTCTTCTACATTAAAAAAGGGATTTTTTATTAAACATAGGTCTAGTAAATCAGGCAATTTCGACATATGTGTTTAAATCTATCCATAAAAGGACAATTATTTGGATAAGAGCCCAGCGCAATTTGATTTACGACAAAAAATTATCAAAACAATATCGGAGAAATAGTCGAGATGTATTGTAACATTTGGATGGCAAAATCATTTGAGAAAATAAAAATCAATAGGAAATTTCACAGTAAACTGGTCTACTTTTCAAATATGTTAAGCCGTCGTTTCGTTTCGTTTACCAAATAGGATCGAATAAGCCTAAGAATTGAATTATATCCTTTCTGTAAACAAATTAATGGGTCTCATAAGTCCCAACAATAGCAAGATATATCTCTTTTTAAGAAGTAAAAGAAAATAAGAAGCCAGGGTAATTCATCCCGTTATGCCTGTTATCTGATTTCAGTTTGTTCCTTCCCTTTTTGCCCTGTTTCTTAGCTATTTTTACCTTCTTTCTTTTCTTTCTGCGTGAAATAACTGAATGTAAATTACATTTCAGAGGACATTTTTGACAAAGGAAGATGGAAGGTCGGGCTTATCGAACAAAACTAAAGATTATTCTTCCTTTTGCAAGATAGTTTCTACCTCCACTTAAAATGGCTTTACACCCCACCACCCTTACTTACTCCGTATAGATTTGTAACGCGTATGTACGCTATAATAAGATTGCAAGGGCAGGGGGATTGTATGAGTGTTCATCTCCATTTCTATTTAATGCATCTGCCTTTTCTTATGAAAACCTCTGTTACGTAATTCTTTGCATTCCGAAGGCTCTTGCACCCGTGTGTTTTTCTAATCGAACAAAAAAGGCTCCCATTGTGCGCGCTCTAGTGTGCTGAATGGACACTTTGTCCTTCGCTGGTGTGGGTACGAGCAGCCAGGCGGTAAACTGTGCTGACCTCTGCCCTCACCTTCCCATGCGTAACCCGGTGGTCTCGGTGTGTTTATGCATAATACCCTCCCTGCGAGCGTTGGATGGTGGTTTTGTGCGCAATAACAAGATGAGGTTATATTTTATGATAAACGAATTATGACCTCATACAAACAAATTGCGACGTTTCAAGAACGATATTTGTCATGGAATGTTCAATTTATAAGGTCACGTGATCAGGGTTGTCTCTTGATACCCTCATACAGCAAAAAAAAGTCAAAACCAGCGATACAAAAAGGAACAATATAAGCCATGTTCCCCATAGTCAACAGTATCAAGTCCATGCAATTTTTAAGTCGAAATGAATGTGATATGGCATTAACGAATGTTGTCTATAGACAACGAATTCATTTGAATTATGTGTTTGATCTAATTTCTTATACTTCAAAGATGACATGGTCCAAATTCTAGCTCAAAAGTCTGAGTAATTAGGTCACTGAGAAGGGTTTTCATACTTTCACCTCATGTTCTAATTTTTCTCAAGTACAAGTATTTGTTTGTATATCATGACTTTTGCACCAACGGTACCTCAGTAAGCATGTAAAAGAAGTCTAATGTTATCAACACAGATTTTATACTGATCAATCTGCACTATACCTTAGGTTGTTAAAGAGTTGTTAAAAATGTTAAATGGGCAAAACGGGTTCTTCTCTAAGAATTTATGGTGTAAGTTCAGTACTGAGCTTTGGTTTGTATTGATATTAATGAAGCTCATTTAACTTAGTTTTGGTTTTCAGAAAGTAAACAATCAATCGAGTGATATGTGAGATTTATCGTATACTCCTGTTTTCAATTGAATATATTTAGTCGATTTGCTTTGAGACCAAAGGTTTCCAATTTATTGTGCCATACCAATCGTTAAACAAGACTACAGTTTAGTCGAGAATTTATATCACCACAGTATCCCAAGCACTTTAACCATGCACTAGAAAGAATATACAGAACAAAATATATCAAATAATATCGAATCATATGATCATGTTTGATACATAAACTTGAATTTTATATCGATATGTTCTGTGATGTGTGGCTAATATTTTTTACCATTATTTTGAAATCGTATTGAGTATTCACTTAAATGTAACACATCAATAAGGTAACATAATTTCCTCGCTCCTTGTTTAATAGGAATGATTAATAAATGAGAAAAAATTAAAAATTTCTTCCGAAAACAGCCGACCATTTATGAGATCACACAATTTTTTTCCAAGCATATATTCATAGTGTTTGAATACATCTATATAGAATCCGTAAATCAAAAACAACTTAGCGGCGTGATATATTGAGTTTTTAAAAGATGTTACATTTTCCTGTAAACTAATTAGTCAGTAGGAAACCTACCGAGGATTTTTTAGAAAAATGAAAAAAACCCAACCTGATTGCATATTTTTACATGTTATAATGGTTGACACGTGGTTGGGATCACTACCTTGATATTTCTCGTAATACCCAGCTAAATTTACGAATTACTTCTTGATCTGATTTGATTCATTTATTTCCGTATCAATATAAACATGTTCAGGTATTTGCAAGGTATAAAAGAATTTAAAAAATAACATCAGAATGTTGACAGTAATACACCGAAGAATGTTAAAATCAATATAATTCATTGAAACAACCACATTTAATCTAAATCGTGCCACTTTTAATTAATTCATGATAGTTTTAATTCTTCTCTTTCATTTCATTACCGTTTTCTTTGAAGGACACGGAGTGACTCCATAAGTGTGTGCCAACGATCATTATCCTGATTATAACCAGTGAGGCCCTTCCCATCCCATCATGCAACGTGGTTATTCCAGGTATGTAAGTGGTCTCACAAAACAGTTGTTTCATAATTTCTTTTGATGTCACCTCAATTCAGTATGAAATTTATATTACTAATATTTGCTTGTGCGTCTGTACCCATGTTGAACTCATATAAAGAATCTGTTCTTAAATTTTATTTCATTTTTCCCCCTCTCAATATCTTATTTGGATGAAGCAGTTAAAAATGAACCCTATGAATTTAGTAATATAAATTTCATACTGAATTGAAATTCTTTTTGTTCTAATAAACAATAATTCAGGGGGAAAGATAAAGCAATTTAAGTCATAAATCATCAGTAACGAATGCTGCATACAAAACGTGTCAAATGCAATCTATAATAACGCAATAGGAATGATATATAAAACTTCGTTGTGATAAACAACGCCGGAGCTTCAGTTTCATACAGTCCGCGTAATAACTGAAAACTATAGGATTGGTAATAAAAACGCTGGAGAGGGAGAATGGACAGAGGGGGGAGGGGGGATACCACTGAGGGCGAAAGATAGAGAGAGAGAGAGAGAGGGGGGCGACATAGGGATCAAAGAGACAAAAGGGAAAGGGAAGAGGCAGCATATAGATCGAGAGCAATAGAGAAACGAAAACAGACATTATAGCAGGCAAATCGGATATTATAAATCAATAGAGGATGGAAAAGCGAGATTAAGCGATGGCAGAACAGCCTCATTTAGTGACACTATCTTTAGCAATATCTTCAGATCCAGAAAAGAATTAACACATTATACATGAAAATGAAAGTAATTGGTACCAACGAGGAAGGAAAGTTGATTGACTTTGCCCTTAGGAAGAAAAAAAAAACTCCCTACTGCCGAGGGTTAAGAGAGATAGAAAGAGAGACGGAGATAAAGAAAGATTAGAAACAAAATATAGATAAAGAAAGAAAGAAAGAAAGAGTGAGACAGAGATGAAGACAGAAAGAGAGAGAGAGAGAGGACTGGAGGGAGAGAGAATGAGAATAGATTCATGAATTCATTTTGCGATATCATCTAGGCAGACACTGAGCTCGATCATCCTAACTGTATGGAGATGCCATTACTCATACAATTCATTCAAGTTCACGGGGACGTTATCAAATTTAGCTCGAAATGAAATTATTTCATTCCCATCCGTCATATCTATTAATCAATTTGCTGCTACCTTTCTGATTTTTCCCCTCTCCCCGTTTGCTGCTGTTCATACAATATTTTTTGGTTTCGGGAAATTGAAATGTAATTTCCAGCCTTCGAGCTATTTCCCCATTAGAGGATGAAGTCCAATTTAGGTGAACAAATGAGCACAATTTAGCGAAGCAATAACCCTTTGCGCGAACGCATATTGCTCCGGCGAAAAAAAAAAGTATCGGTTTTTAATAGCTAGTGGGGCGGGACGTTTTGGGGTGCAGACGACAAAAATATGAAAAAATCGCGCGCGCAAAATGTTGATTAAACGCCACCATAGACATGACAGAACTGCGTTGCTGGTCTGTTCCATAGCTGGGTATGCGGAGGGCAATAGTCGAACTAATTTATGAGCTGGCCCATCGATTTAGCTAACATGCCATCTCTCCTAAATTTGATTAATGAACTGGCGAAGCTCGCTATCAAATCTGACAGTAATGGTGGGGGAATCACTTAAGCCCTGGTCGGCGCTGTACTTTTAAAGCAAAAATAGAAAAATGGATGACGGATGAGGATTTGAAGGAAATAATAGCCAGATTTATCTCCCCATTTTTCTATATTATAGTTTGGGGGACACAGGCAAAATGAGAAAAAAATAAAGGTATGCATTCGGGGCAGGATTCAGATGAGATTACCTAGAAAAGCTGCGTATAAACCAAACATCATTGTCAAGAGCTATTGATTTTTCGGATTTTTCGATTATCTATTGGATTAAACATTTAATCTGGGAAAGAATGGTTAACAAGGATAGGTAGTGAACCTTTCTGTGTGTATACTTATAAAATGGCGTTTCTTTGCTACGCTGTTCTGCGAAACTAGTTTTAACCTTTGGTGCAAAGCCAATAAAAGATTTGTTTAATGTCCCTTTTTTTAATTGAGGATGACTCCACACATAAGAAAAAAAGGTGCAAGTTTGCACCCTAAATGCAACACTGGCAGCACAATTTAGGGTGCAATCTTGCACCCTATACGAAAAAGGTGCAAAAATGCACCTTTTTGTTCTTGTTTGCACCCGAAAATGTCCGTTTGCACCCTAACAGGTGCAACTTTGCACCTTTTAGGATGCAGATTTTTTGCGTACAAAAAGGTGCAAATTTGCACCTGCTCTAAAAGGTTGCAACTCTGCACCCTTAAGGGTGCAAAGTTGCACCCTAAAAGGAGCTCCCAGTGTTGCATTTGAAGGGTGCAAACTTGCACCTTTTTTCTTAGTGTGTATGTCATCCTTGCACCATGTATATCAAAGTGAGAATAAATGATGTATCAAACATATTTTTTCTTTTTCTACTTCTACTACAACTGCTGCTGCTGCTGCTGCTACTACTACTACTACTTCTACTACTGCTACTACTACTACTACTACTTCTACTACCACTACTTCTACTAAATACTACCACCACCACCACCACTACAATTACTATCATCACTACTACTTCTAATTTTACCACCATAGGTCTACTGTTACCACTACTACTGTTACTTCTACTACTACTACTACTACTACTGCTAGTACTAGCCTATTATTATTATTACTACTACTGCCACTATTACTACTTCTACTATGACGACTACTACTACTACTACTACTACTATACAACTACCACTGACTACTACTATCACTATTGTTTTTTTTTTCTACCCTTACTACTTCTGCATTTACTACTTATACTGTTTCCTTCGTTAAGTAGTCAAATACATTTTGTTCACTCATAACATGGGCCCCTTTTTCTATTTCTCGGATCATCTCCATTTAGATGAATGATATCACCTTTCATATAAACCTTGATTCATATTTCTCTCACCCAGCCCCTCCCTCCTGTCGATGACTCTTCTGGCATTTTATCGAATTTGTTTTCGAAAGACCATATTACTCACTAAACTTTCGAAATGTCATCATCTTTTTGGCACCCTGTTCGCTAAGAGGATACTAAAGATTACCTAGGCCTTACCGCGTTCATTCTACGGTGTCGCAGTCATGCTATCTCATTTATGTTATGCATATCCCTTATTTCCAGCCCATGTAAGCTGAAGGGCAGGGCGATGAAAGAATGTAAGAAGTTTATTTTATCTACATTTGCATCTTTATTACTCAGTTGGAAAACAAATACTTTCAGATCTGCCCCAAGGACTGCCAATCTATTAAACAATAAACATGTCTCGTCTAGGAAGAGAAAATTTCGCTTAACTTATATCTCTTCTTCTTATCGTGTTTATTTTCACAATACCTTTTACATTTTATCTATTTATTTTATTTTATTTTTGTTTATTTTTGTTTTACTTTTTAAAGTTTCTGTAGTAAAATTTCACTTTAGTTGGCTAGCACAGATAAATCGATTGTAATCATGCAATATTCACCTAACTCTTAAGAATCACATGCTAGCTTTGTCATTATCATATTGATATCATGAACATTTTTATTTATATATCAACTCTGAAAAATTACCAAAGGGTGGAATATGTTTTCAAATGCTGTTTTACTTCCACTTGTATTTAATGTAATAAAATGAAATAATTGTAATAATTAAAAACTTCGGTAGTGCTCATGGTTATTGTGGTGGTGATGTTACATATGCAGTTTTGAAGATGTTAAAATGTTACATGAATGTAAATTTATCAATATGGAAAAATGTGAATGGAGTTTTTCTTATATTCCATTTTTATTCCAGTTTTATTATTATTTATTACAGAATATCGCAAAATATGCCATATCCAAATAAACTTGACTAAAACAATGTTTTAGTTTTAGATATAGATCGTCTAACAAAAGACACAATCTTGTTTCATCCATTCCAACTTTCTACCATGAGAGTTCAATAGCCATACCACTAAAAAGAAATTTTAATACAGGCACATATAATAAATCACATTCTTTTTAGTTTATTCTGCTTTGGAAAAGATACATATTAAATGGCTTAAGAGTTTGCGTATTTGTATCTGATTTTTTTTAAAAGACAATACTTATTGATTTATTCCAGCTGTTCAACATTTAGTCACGGATTTATTTTATTCTTTCTTTTAATTTATGTTATGTAAGTAAATGCTAACCTTTACTGGAACTATCTTTAATTCCCAGTCCCTCCACCTTTAGCTCTCTTTCTCTCTCTCTCTCTCTCTCTCTCTATCTATCACCTTTGGTATATATATATATAATTTTTTATTTCTTGATATTTTAGTCTTTTCCTTTTTTCTCTCCTTAAAATTGTCTATCTCCTTTCTTTCTTTCTCCCTCCCCCCAGTCTTTCTCACAGTATCTGTCCCCTCCCTCTCCCTCTCCTCCCCCACCCTCTCTCTCTCTCTGTTTCTCTGCCGTTTCCTCCTCCTCCCTCCCTCATGTTGTCGACACCTCTCGCGATCTGAACCCGCAATCCACACACCCGTCATGGGAGATTTAGGGGTCGTGTCGCATTTGTAATTCTATCCCACTGGATTGAAAATCACGGCAGGGTCAGAAAGTGCAGCGGCGACAAGTCATCGGGGGGCTAAACTCAATTTTTTTTTTCTGCTGATAGGGGAGGGTTTATACCAAAGGGCTTAATGAATAACGCAGCCCCCTTTTGAATTATCGCGGGGCATGCACTGTTGTGTTACACATTTTCTTGTCACCCAGGAAATTTGTCAACTTTGCCAAGGTCTTTTGTTCTCAGGGAGAATCCGATGATGTCATGACCCATATTCATAATTCATGACTAAAAACCTCGTTTTGATCCCTCCCTTTTATTGCAAGTTTTTAAAATCCATATCAATATCACCTTTTTCGCTTTCATGCGCTCACTTTGATTATTATCAAATTGCATGTGTACTTCTGACCTTGTGGAATAGGTTCTTCATGAGATGTCTTTATATCTTCCGTTTTATGTTTTTCATTTATACATATTGCTTACGATATTGGCAACTCGCAATGCACATCAACCTTGGGGAAGGACCTAATCGAACTGTAGTTAGTTGGTAAATTAGTTTTGTTTATGGTAGGCCTATCAACTATCTAAGTTGATTCTATTTAAGAAGGGGGTTTCTTCTTCTTAGACTTCTTCTTCTTTATTTACTTATTTATTTACTTTTTAGTTTTTTTTAAATTTTCAATCTATATATATATTGACTGCTGCAACCCGTATTTAAAATAGTTTTAATGTATATCACATAAACTTACTTATTTCAACGTTACACCAAGTTATTGAATTGTTTATTTGTTTTAATTGGGTATTTTTTCTATTATTTTTCATTTTTGGTGTCATGTCACATCCCGCATTATACAATACACAAACCAAGATAATAATTCTTTTGAAATAATATTTAGTAACAAAGAACATACGTCAGCAGAAGGAGGAAATATTTATAGGCCTACACTATCCCATTTCAGATGTTATAAACCTAATGAATAATAAATATGATCACGAAGTTCTTTAATATGCCTTTAACCTAAAATTTTTCACTTTTCGACGATATAAGATGAAATTTCAAGTTCAAAACAACGACTTTCTTTCATGATTTCGTCCTCTTATTCGCTTTTCATCTTACTACATCATGTTTTGGGAAACAAAACACCGCTCTGTCACACTTGCGTTCGTACATCACTCATTGCGGCTTGGCGTGGGCTTGCTGCGACTCACGCTATGATAATCCCGCGGCCCGGGCTGACATGGGGAGGGGCAGACGTGCAAGTTTAACCAGGGCTCGGGATGGGCAGTCGGCGGAACAGGAGGATTGACAGGGTTAAGAAGTGATTTTTTAGAGGATAACCAACGCTGATGACACAAAATGACATTTCTTAGAAAGGAAAATTAAGTGCAAATCTAACAAATCCGACCCTCTTCCTACCAATTACCAAAGAGTAAGATGTGCTTGTAAATTATGATCGTGAGGAGTGAAATGATGTTATTTTTGAACAACTATACTATTTAATTGACTTTAACAATTATTAATATTGACCCTTTCATTCCTATGCTAAGCCTCTAAAAACACAAGTTTCTTTTCCCTTTCCTTTTTAACAAAATTATTCAATAAGAAGAGACAAATATTATAAGGTTAGAAAATTTTAAAAAAAATAAAAAATTTAGATTGGAATTTTTTCAACCTGAAAAGTAGATATTTATATTTGAAACTAACCATTAACAAACCACAAGATCTCCGCAGTTCATTACGTTTCGTCGTAGCTTATGAACTGGTCCAAAGGACAATGAATTTTTTAAAGAGTTTCTATAAATCTGGAAGGTATAAAATCAATCAAATTTCAACATTTCCTTTTCATGGTATACGTGCATGCCAATCAGTTCCAAGGTAGATTTAAAGAATATTCATTTTGATATCACAGAATTGCGAATCTGCCATAGGCATATTCTAAGGGAGCCTAAGACATGAAAGGGGTAATTCGCCCCCCCCCCCCCCCCATGAAGAGAAACTTAAATGTAGCGGGGAATAAAGAGGATGAGAGGGAATGCTTAAAAGAGATGGTTTAGGCTGCTACTGGTCTTAAAGTATACTAATAATCGAATTCTGTACACAATTGACAAAAATCGAATTCGCATCCTACCAATTTTAAAAGGATGGTGAGAGGAGGAGGGGTGGGTCTGTCGCCCCTCCTCTTCTCCATTCCTATATATAAATACCATTCCCATGTATGCATGTGGGCAACAGCAGGACATGCCATTAGAGCCCGCAGAAAATGAAGGATCGGAATAAATACTCTCCTATTCCTTGAAGCAAACCAGAACTGACAAAATAATAGCCAGGAGGATGAGGAACCCATCTTGATCCTCCTTTCATTTATTACGAGATGGAAAAAAGAATCAGGGATGGAGGAAAACGGGGGGGGGGGGGTGGAGGATAGTGTCGTAGGATGGGGTCTTGACAGTCATCTGGACAGAGGAACTACAAAGCTTTTGTCAGGTTTGTGGTCGCTCTAGTATATAGTCTTTTTATCCACTGGATATTGATTTGAACTTATTTAAACAGGATAAAAAATGATCAGCATGATCAGTATATGAAACTGTTTTGCATCAGGGTTCTGATGTAACAGGAATGGACAATAGCATAAAATGATAATTTGGTCGGTCTAGTATTCAGTCTTTATCTCCATTTGTATATTTATTTGAACTTATTCACACAGGATAAAGCATGATCATTATGAAACCGTTTTGCACCATGGTCCTGATGCAACAGGAATAGAAAACAGCATAAATTAGTAACAATTTTCAAAAGAAAATGCGTAAGTAATATAGGCACATAACAGAAAAAAACAGCCAAGCAATGAAATGATTAAATTAACAAATAAAAGCAACAGTAATTTAACGGCTATGAATATTTCAAGAAGTTACCAGTTGGTATTAGTAATGAAATTTTAAAAGGCAACTTAAAAGGTTGGAAATGTTAATAATCCTGGGTGAAGGTGAAGACATATTACTGAACATATTACTGATACTTCAAGCTATGTAACAGGAATAGGAAATAAAGTATAGCATAAAAAATAACAATTTTCATGTTGGAAAACATATGATAGAGGGGGAAAGTAATGATGAATGCAGAGGGAAGAAGATGTTTCGGGCAAGAGTAACAAAGACAAAATGAAAGAAAATGAGACATAAAGATAAAGGAAACGAATGATCAGGAGAAAAAATGAAAAGGATAAGGGAAGGGATCATTGTCAGAGAAAGAAACAGGCCAACGTTCATTAAAAGAGACACAATGCGGCTTTGATTATGTTTGATGAATTTATCATTGCCCAATGGCTTTAACATTAATGAATTATAATGTATCAACAAACCTTACTTTGAAGGGGAAAAAGAGTTGACGACAAATGCTATTCGGTCATTCCAGAAGGAAATAAACTAGACAAGTGATATTTTTTCAAATATTTTTTCAAAAAAATAAACGCCTCCTTTAATTGCGACGGTCTCTGAGAACTTTACAGCATTTTACCAATTCCTCACATACACAATATCTGGAGAAAGTCCAATGTATAAATGTTCATGTGGATTGTTTTTTCACCACATCCTATCATTTTTGGCGGGGAAATATAACAGGAACAACCAAGAAAATAAATAGTAGGCGGTATGATTTTTAACCAGCTCCGCGACCTTGGAAGGCTTTGCCACCGGAGCTTTCCCCCTAAACCCACCCGATCAATCAGGCCCACCATTCCCACAAAGATCACGAAAGTGGAGGGATACTTATTTCAAAACGACCATATTCCATTACCAACCTCTGTGACAAATCATTCGTAATCATTCGAGAAAAAAAAATTGCTCAACCAATTTTTTCTTTTATTTCTTTGTTTTGTTTTGTTTGATGGAGATGTGTGTGTGTGTGTGGGGGGGGGGGGAGGGGGCTAGAGGTAGTTTACAAGGAAGAAATGTAGACTTTGCTGCAACTAACCGCAAAGAGCCCCTATCATGCCCCAGCGGCCTCTACAATCAAAATTATTATTTCATTCAGTAAGCCTGAGAAATTAATTGCGAGGCAGTTTGTCTTGATTTCGATTTCATCAGTTTTAGTAATACAAGATTAATAGCCATCTGCCTTTTTATTGTTTTCCTAAGTTCTTTTTTTTATATTCTTCCCCTACAACCATCTCTAACCTATCAACTTTTCCTTTCTATCCTTTACTGTCTTTCACTCTCTTTTGTGTTAACAATTAATTTTGTCATTTTGTGTATCGTATTCCTTCATTTCTTTGCTAACTCATGTTGTTTATTCATATAATTATTTGTTTATTCAATGAAAGGGAACATGGAATTAGAAGGGAACGATCCTGTTTGACTACTAAGTCCAGGAGTTTAATATCTACCCCCGATTATCTTAATCCCCATCCTGGTCAGAAAGATGAAGATGTATACATGGAATTCTTGGAGAAAACATGGTAGAAAACAATTTAGATGAGTTCTAGTTGAATTAAAGTTGTTAAAGGTGTGAGGAAGTTTGATGAAGTCAAAATCGAATTACAAAACGCAACAATATGGATCTTTTGCAAACTGTTACGGAACTATCACCTTGCAGCGGGGGTGGGGTGGTAGGACAGTTATAGGAAGGGTTTAAAGTATCGACATTGTACTCTTAATCTCATAATGAGCATATTATTGAGCTGAAAAGACAAAAAAGGAAATTTATTCATGCGCAATGCCACCATCTTTGTCCTCTGCATATCATATCGATCTCTGGTACAAGTCAACTAATTCCTTTTTGCTCTGCTCCAAATTGCTCCCCCATGCACGAATTTCAACCCACCGGAACCGCAAACAACATCCATTTTGAATGTCGTTTTCACGAATGTGATCCATTGGATCACATTAGCGTAAAATAAAAATCGCTATTTAATGAGGCGTTTTGTGAGTATCGAATGTATCTATGAATGTTGGGGATTAGTTTAAAGCTGACGAATAAAAAACAGGAATGCAAAGATCAGGGAGAGACAGTTTGTCGTGTGTGGCGCTATACTTCGTAATGATACGATGATAATGCTAAAAAAAAAGTTGGAGGAAATAGATAAGGAATTTTCTTTATAAAAAAAAAGAGTAAAGACAAGGCATGATACAGTATTGCTGTAATTTCTTAAGAACTCTGCATAATGCATTCATCGGTATCTATACCTCATCCTGTAAAGATAAGATATAAGTTCAGATGAACATTGCAAGGTGTGTTTTGCTTGTCCCCAAATCCGTCTAGAAAAAGTGGGGTTGATGTGTTTCAATTTAAAAGGGAAAACAGCATGGAATCAAGAATTCGTCGACTTGGATATTATTCAATCAATCTGCAAGTTATTGATTACAGTGTAGACAAGACTTGGGGCACACTTTGATGACTCAGATAGCTTTCGTATAGTTCTAGTTAAGACAAAATATACTTGACTTGAATGTGATTGACAGGCCATAAACTTACGTTCAATGGCAATATAATTACCACCTAGGTGTTGATATATCAAGGCGGCTTTCTTCAGGTGGGCGGAAGGTCCGTTTTTGCAGAATGTCGGAGCAATCCTTTACCACTTTTTTTCAACTGAACGGAATACAGTTTTACTTATAATTACTGATACCTTGCGAAGGGGTGGAAATGACCAAGGAACCTGTAATGAAAACCTTGCCCGAGGCGCCCCGACAGAAATCCAGACAGACAGCCCCAAAGTTTCCTCGTCGTCAAAAACATTTCATCAAAAGAGAATGAAATGTATAAATAAATAGACTTCGATTAAAAAGACGGCGGGCGAAAAAAAAAATGGGGAAAACCTACATATGCGTAACCTTCAACAGAAGGCCAAATTCAGTCAAAAAAAGCTTGAAGGAATTTTGTCGCAGTGGCTCAGGTAAAACTGAATACATTTTTGAATAGAGGCCATGAGGTTTTATAGCCATCAACACGAATTCGTAGGCTTCATACCTCGCTAACAAAAGGTGGAAAGACAAATATGATGTTTCATCTTCTTATTAGGGCTTAAAAACTCTTTTCCGAAATGGGATAGACATTTATTAATACTTTTAAGCCTCGCAAGTAAAAAGGGAGAGGATTACCTATATTTCACCTGTAGAAAAACTCGTGAAAGTAAGTTAAGATATTAGTCCAGAGGAATCAGCCTCTTGTTTCAACATTTTGGATTATGGACTCCGGTGTGGGCGTGGATGTGTGTGCGCGCGTGTGTGCGTGTGTGCTATGCAAATGGGGAGTGTGATGACTATATAGATGTACACTGTGGATGCAATCTTGTGAAGCTAAGCATGCTAATGGCTGTAGTAACATGAACAATTTTCTTATCCATTTTCCCCTGAATTACTGGTTCACTGTAACCACGAGCCAGATTTAGACGATTGTGTAAAGAGCAAGTGCTTCAAAATTGTTATGATATCATCCTAACTATCCTGTGCCACACAAATCGAAAAAAATTAAAGAAGCCAAATAGGAACTACAAATGGAGAACCATAACCTGGAGAGTAGACCTGGAGGAGTGCTGGAAGATAAAGAATAAGGACAATATTTAACGAGTGATCAGTGGTGATGAAAAAGGATGACCATTACAGTAAAATAAAAAGGCTTACATTAAGTCCTAAATCACCTTTACCTTTTTTCCCTAGTAATCCCACATAGAATACACACCTGATCGCACCATGAAAACATCCTATTATATTTTAAGATCCCCTAAGGCTAGAACCAGAAGTGAAATCAAAGAGAGGACAAACCAGAAAGGGGATGAAACAGATATGAAGAAAGAGAGATGGAGAGAGAGTTGGAAGGAAAAGAAATTGAATCTGCGTAATTGCAGCAGGCAAGGACGCGATACAATTTTGTATATTTTTACTTTAACGTTTCGGATTGACACTTGTTATGAAAGTCTGAAGGATACTGTGTTTTATCTCGTCAGATGCAGATAAAGCGGCAAGGCTTCGACTCCATTGGGCACGGTGTGTGCAAAGGCTTGCTTGTTTGGACTGTCCAACAACGGAACAACATTGCAATAGAGGCACGCGGTCGCAGGGGAATTATCAATAGAAACTACACCACAAACGAAATAATACACACACACACGCTCCCACACACACACTCTTATACACACAAAAAAATAATTATCAAGAATTATTCTCAATAATTGTGCTCAAAGTTTAATTGAATAAGACTGCATGATAAACGACTTTATGGTTTATTTTTCCCTTATACAAAAGGACTAAATGAGAGGTTGCGAATCTGTATTATCCAAGCCAAGAATGTTACAAGTATTGGAATTTTACCTTGAAACCAGTAAAAAGACACGCTTGGATTTCTAACGAATTCTCGAAAATTATTACACTGATGTAAATGATTATAGGTTCATATTTTAGCTAAAGCACCTGGGTTTGTCTTTATGTCTATGATTTGAGGTATTAAAACAATTCATTTAGTGTAAAATGATTAAATAAGTGCATGACAGAAACTTTCAAAGTGTTATCAATTTTGTGTTAAAGTTGGTGGTTGGAACTTGATCGAATTTCAATTCCTAGATATATAGCAACTTCTTCTTTAAACAATCTGTGACTTTTTCTTCATATTTCAAATCATTTTCATGCATCTTCTACATGTTCAATGTTTGACTCATTTACCTTAATTTGCTTTTAAAACTTCAAAGTGATTACCATGTTATTTTTCTTTCAACATGCTAAATGATCTGTCGCATTTTAGTTGTTAATGACCTGTAAGTTACCTTAGGATGAAAAAAGTTACTTCAAATATTTTGTTCATTTGCTATCTCCCCTGACTTACATTGTATTGATATAAAGCAACTTACCGATAAATTCATTGTTTGACATAACTTCAAGGGCTAGATAAACGAAATATATCTTCTATTTTTAAGAAAGAGAGCTGTAAAGCAAACCAATGATAATTTCGTTCATTCCATTAAAAAGAATAACGAATCGCAGTTGGTCTGCGTTTGTTATGGAGGATAACATCCTTCAACATATCATGGTCATATCTATCGAAAATTCCCAAGAGAGAAGGAGGGGAATAAACAAGTGGTTGAAACTATCTCATCGATTTTCCATCCCAGTTGCTGACCTCTGGTTTCCAAATGTTATCTGATGATGCTCCGCGAATTTCCCTAATTGTCGTGTCAGCTTCTTTCTTTGCGCCTGGCGACATAAAGGTTGGATCATTTTCCACAAAAACAGAAGATTAGGCAATAAGCCTCCCTCAAGAATTGAACCAGCTCCTGCCAAATCCTGCAATCAATATACTCGCATGGTTGCGCTGTGCAGGACAAATCGCAAAGAGTGCATGTAGTAGGGCTTTTGAGTCAATAAACTTTCGATTGCCTTCCTGACGACTTTATCCCACTCTTTAGAAGAAAGGAGAAAGAGTTTCACTCATCTTTAAGCCTCTACTTCTTATGAAGCATTGAAATACGTCCCTGTGCTTAAGCCATCGTCTTAACGACAGTTTAGTCGCAGTTGTTCAGATTGTTACACTTCTATGCGGGAGTTTGGTATACTTCATTTAACTTTCATGGAGGCTTGGTTAAGAGTGGGATTTTGAGATCAGAGACTTTTGAGTTACCCATATTTTACTCCTTCAAAACGCCATCTTGAAAGGGAGTCTTTATTCCATTAATAGAAACTTTGGTAATTATGTGCGTGGGCGATCTTGGAAAGTGTATCGTTTCTATGAAATGATGATGATAAAAAATAATAGGCTATCCAC
Source organism: Echinometra lucunter (assembly GCA_029962745.1). Lineage (NCBI taxonomy): Eukaryota > Metazoa > Echinodermata > Echinoidea > Camarodonta > Echinometridae > Echinometra > Echinometra lucunter. Next base: position 22,541,178 of record CM057170.1, read on the forward strand.
TGTCATGGCAATGATTATAACATACGAAAGAATCAAAACAGTTTGGAATAAAAGATTTAAATCAAGCAATTCAATTATGATTTATGTTCCAATGAGTTGATTAATCTTTAATGCTAAGATAACTTTCTTCAACCAACTGATGTGCATACGGTAAAGGAGGTTAGCTCGAGTTTGTCCATCTAGATAAGGAATATGAACTACAGAAATGAAGAGGCTCCCGAAGAAAGGTTTAAATACCATCTGTATCACAACTATCGCAAATCCATACATGATTTCGAAATCTGAGATGAATAAGGTGGTGCAAAAATGACACTTAAAGCATTTCAGATATTATCACGAAAATCAAAAGAAATGGTTTTGTAGGCTACGGACGCATGATTAAAACGAAAATACGACAACAAATCACTTAAGTCAGTATTTCATAGGCAGTATTTTTTTTTAATGCACCTTCTTTGTTGCAAAATGAAATAATGATATTAAATTTATTCATTTTCCTCAGGATATCTTTAACAATATAATACCGTTTTAAATCTTTAAATGGTGTTTGCATTCGTGGCTTATGCTTAATGTTTCGTTACTTAAGCCAATAATGTGCATTACGAAACTTTTGAGATAACTCTCTAATGATGTTTCTTCTAGAAAACATTTTTTTTTTCGAAGGGGGTGGAATTTGAAAAAGTTTTAATTGTGATGAAGAATTGGAGAATGGAAAATAGAAACAGGGAAGGAGAGAAAAAGTGGGGATGGACTGTTGCCTATTTTCATTGCTTCCTCGGACTTGTGACCTGGAATAGGCCAACCTATTTTCCCATTTAATTTTCTTCTAGTTTCTCAAACATTTATGACATTCAGGTGAGCAAAATAAAAGAACAAAAAACGGAAAGATGATCCAAACCAACCACCGCGTCAAATATGGATCTTATCCCCCGGGGCCTTTTTAGCCACCCACGCCTGCGGCTCTACCGGTGTTTATTTTCCCAGTCTTCTCACGCTCGGCAAAATGTGAGAAATTACTTTTTTTCATCTGATATCATGTCCCGTCGTACCTGTTGTTTCAGATGTTCTTGTGTGGCTATGGTTTAGTAATCTCGCCTTCGATATTTGGGTTTTTAACGAATCGTCTGAGATTTGACGAGAAGGTGAAATTTGGCGCCACCTAATCTTCCTATTTACGATATGTTTAACAATTATTTCGAACACTTGTCTGCACCAAGCTGGATGATTAGTTGACATGAATTGCTTATTGTAACTCCTTTTTCAAGAAAATAAGATGACACGTTTTGATTTTCTACCAAAAGAAAAAAAGAAAACAAGAGTTAGTTAAACTAGAAATGAAAGCAGACCACATGGATGGCTATTTTTGATAGTGTGGTAACAAAATAAATACATCAGTGTTCATTATTTTAGAATTACCACTTCCTTACTCGAAAACATCTAAATTCAAATTCTAGTTCTAGTTCGTAATTATCAATTTCCAGCAGAAAGAAAAAGAAATACAACATAGGTATAACTGCAGTAAAAGAAAATTATATATGTGTGTGTGTGTGTGTGTGTGTATATATATACCGAAAGAAATTACATTATAATGATAACGCTAATAATTTTGATATTTATGATAACAATAATGATGAGTAATTAAGAGTTATATGTATGTTCATGTAAACAAATTCGAGCCATCATTTTGTGATTGTGTATTTTTGTATATATACAGTCCTGATGAAGATCATAGATCGAAAGCTTGATCAATAAAGGAAGATTCAGAAGCTACGACCGCCTCTTCTTAATTTCTTTCGGTATATTTCATTTCACCAACTATGGGTGACCGCTGGTGTTTGTTCTTTGGAAATTTCTTTCATATATATATACAAACGCAAACAACTTTGGCAACTCCCTTGTAAATAATAAACATTGAAAGAAATTAATATATATGGTAACAAAATGAAACATAATTATGGTAACAAAATAAATACATACATATATATATATGTATATATAAATATACAAATTCATTTTTTTTTCTTGATAAGTAAGTACACTTAGATAAATCATCAAAAGAAAATTTGTGGATCCCCAGAAGAAAAATAAACCTGCTTCAATCCTTTTTTTATTCGTTCACTTTGACGTATATACTAGAGTTATCATTTAGGCATCAGTTTCGTAACGATTACGTGTCATTTTCATTTGATTTATTGAAGCTTCCACGATCATACAATTGATGCAACGTCCCAGTTCATCTTGATCTGTTAATGTCTACCAGGGACCATCCTACAATCATAATGGTAATACTATCGTTTCTTCCTTATTCTTTTCGTCTTCATGTGACCGCGCAGAATATTTGTATAACTAATGCTTAGGCAAATACGGTTTTTAGGAAAGGTGATACCAGCCAAATAGACAAAGTTTTAGCTAACCTAGTTGAGTGTCTTTATTCTTCTACTGATACGTATTTGCTGGGGATGTGTAACGGAAAATACCAACTCGTCTCCTGAAATTACGTTGAGTGTTTTCTCAAGATCCCAAGCTTTTATGCAAACTATCATGCTCATTCCCTTTATCTCCTTCTTCCTTCACCTTCTATTATATCACCAGTTAACGATATTTATATCATATTCATAGATTTCTCTCTCCTGCTCATATTTTTTCTTTCTTTTATATAATCCTTTTACAACCATCTGTTCATATTGTTCTTCTCTGAATAAACATGATAAGTTTTATTTGAAAATATGAATACGGTTACTATTCTCCTTTAGCATTGCCATGTTTGAATTCATAGTACGTTTGACAAAATTCATTTCCAATTGTAGCTATAAAATTTAATATCAGTAAATTATCAAGTCAAATTTACGATGAAATCATCTCAGATAAAAACGTCATAATTATTGATTATAAAGTAGTATATACAAATAAGAAGAAATTCATCTCCATCAGCAAAATAGACATTATTTACTTTGATGCATACGTGTTCAACAAAAGCTTCTCTTGACAACTAAAAAGTTTGCTACCAGCTTTCCCTCATGTCATGAATGTATAAAATGAATTTCATCCATATAAAAGGTAAACTGAATGGGTGTTAAATCACGGATTCTGTAGAGAAACATGAATCAATTGAATTCATCAGTAAACAGTTCTATTCTATGCGCATGGCTCTGATCTATCATCAGATCGAGATTCAAGACAAACTATGGAAGAGGTATTTAATTCGACTTTGACAATAAAAAGCCTTAATTCTCTGATATCTATTTCATTTCAGAAAGACGATTACCTAATGATGTGTATAGGTGGCGCCTTGAAACCCATTTTGACTGAAAGTGACATGTGTGGGGTGCTGATAGAGATGGAGAAGACCAAGGTGTCGTAGTAATTATAAACGGTAAATTGGAAATGAGTATAGACATCTCTTATGGTTCCTGACATTTAAAAAAAAAGAAGGAAATAGTCAGAAATGGGTCTATAGATCGTATTTTGTCGTCACTTAAGCTGAGCTTAAAGGAGAATGCAACCCAGGCATCAGTGTGCTCTTCGTGAATAAAGATGACCAAGAAGAGTAAACAGTGAAAGTTTTAGCAAAATCGGACAATCTTTCAAGAGTTATGAAGTTTGAAAGTTTCATTAAATCCCTATTATGGAGAACAAGAACTGAAATTGTATAGCAGTGAAAACTAATTTTAAGAAAACTACAGACACGGCATTTCCTGCTGAAGCATATTTGTAGTATTAAAAATATAACTGTTGACAAAGCAAAGCAAGCATTCAGCTGGTGTAAATATAAAATTTAAAAGGTTCCGACATGTTTTAAAAGGTAATTAAAAGCAAAGGTCGCGTGTCAAGTTAAACCAATGAAGTGCGGAAAAGCAAGACCACGTTATGGGTTCATAATGGGGAAGAAGAAATGGCGCCAATTTGCACAAAGTTACCACTCAAAGTCGCAAGGTTGAACGACTGTCGTTCTTTTATGGCTGTTAACACGTTTTACCTTCAGTTTAATGCATTAATTGTTAATGCAACGGCGATTGTAAAACAGACCATTCAAGCAAAAAACAGTACATAAATCTTTTATTCATACAATGTATTTATAAAAGAAACCTTATACCAGGGTCAACTTGGATTTACCCTCATTGTGGATCTGCCCGTTTTTGTATTTGCAAAATGGCCGTAAGTAATTGATCATGACATCTGTAAGGATGACAATATGCGAGAAGAGGGTCACCAGTTCTTAAAAGGACGCGAACTATATGGAGAGAAGCGTTGTTGGTTTTTGTTTTTTCTTAGTTTTTTCTTTTTTTTATTTTTTATTTTGTTTGTTTTTTTGTTGCTTTGACACTGTATACGTGATTACCTTGCACCCCATGCGGAGTCTGGAATGAAACAACGTGAACTGACTACAATACCACTGATCACTACCATGACTACATAGCTATTTTGTTTCCATGGTCTTAGCGGGTAAAAGTTGAATAAGTTTCACCTATCACTCATTTCATGTGCAGGGTGTAGGTAGAACAAAATCACATTGATGACTTTTGTTCATAGGAACAGAAACAATTCAGGATAAAAACAAAATAGTACTTCCACTAGTATCAATACAAAGTATGATGATAATGATACTAGTATTACGCATGACATGTTAATAGGAAAACAATAATAATAATGAAAATAAAAATGATAATGATGAAAAAATAAAGATCATAATGATGACCCAAAAAAATGATAATAATAATAACTACAATCATAACAAAACAAGTGATAAAAACGATTAGTTAAAGGTTTGCAATAATTGGGAAGGAGGCAAGCGCTTAAGTCTGAACGATGAATTATCAAACAGCGAACCACCCCCCCCCCTTTTCTCTCTCTCTCTCTCTCTCTCTTTAAGTTTTAAGTTTGTCTTCTGCGTCCGTCTCGATTTTTGTATATAGTTGTATATAAAGTTTGTTTATAATTAGTATTGAAACTAAGTTTAGGGGCTTGCCTTCTTTACAAGCTTTTGCTTTTCTTGGCAAGTCCCTCCGTTCATTTCTTGTTTCTTTTCATTGACAAAATTACTGCAACAAATTGTAGCTTTGTTTAATTTATATTCAACATTTGTTACGAAATGTCATTGATTTGTTTGTATTATCTATTATATTGAATATGTATTGTTACTTTGATTGTATTTTGAAAAAATTGTTGAACGGAAATAAATAAATCTAAATCTAAATCTAAATCTAAATCTCTCTCTCTTTCTCTCAGAATAAACGCCCTTGGTCATTTTCCTCTACAATAAACCATGCAACCATACCGTGCTCAAAAATAGAATCGTCATTGATTTTCCCGGGATTCTGTTATGATTCTTTGCCAAACGGCCGCCTCAATAGTTTTATTTATTCATATCTCTGTTCTGTTATAATTCCCCCCCCCCCCCGTCTCTCTCTCTCTCTCTCTCTTTCTTTCTTTTTCTTTTTGTTTCTCTGGCAGATTGGGGGATCGGGATTATTTTGTCTCGTTGAGGTCGTCTTCCGCAGACAGCTGGATGAGATTAAGAAAGCTTGTTGCAAGGATTAGAGTGAAATATGAGATATGAATACATTTCCGGAGATTCGGCAAAACCAGTAAAGAATTGTATCCTATCCAAAAACAAAGCCATGTCAAATGTGTTTTGTTTTGTTTTGTTTTTGTCAAATGTATGAAGGGGCAAGTAAAAGGGCTGTATGTAAATGAAGATTTTTTTTTTTTCTTTTTTTCAAAGTCATATTAATCTTGATGTTATTTCTCTTTTTCTTACTTTTCATCATACCGTTAACAGTCAGATCCGGATGTCAACGTCGTCACTGTAATGAACTTCTGGTCGATGGCAAATTCCCACTCAACTTCATGATGAAGGGATTTTGTCAACGTTAGTAAATATTTTTTTCTTCTATATATATCCTCTTTTGAGGGACTTCGTATCATGAAATGATAGCAATGTAAAATTTATATATCTATATACATAAGTCATGTAACCTCAATATGATAGTTTGAAACTAGAATTACATAAATCATGAAGTAATTTAAGTATTTACAATTTTTTTTACTACGTTTGTATCGAATTTCTTTTGATTACATTTCATATTGAGATATGTGCAAACTTCTACCTTATTAATGTCGTTGTACTGGAAGACTGAAATTTAGATTTAGATTAAGATTAAATATTTTGAAATTATCTAATCTAAAATTCGTTTTGAACCAAAAGTTTCTTTTAATATGTCATGAGATTGAGAGAAAAGAAATGTTACTTGCCAATCTTATTTCAATTTTTTTCAATTCATCATTTAAGAAGTATATTCATGATATTAGAGAATGTATTGGAAGTCAAATGCACAATTTAATTAGATACAGACAGGATGGAAGAGAATATGGATAGCTGCGAATCATTATAAACTCGGATTTAATGTCAAGATTTGATTATCGAATCACACAGTATAATAATATATTTAAACCACTATGTTTCATGAACAGATGACGGAGAAAGTCCTCTTACCATGAACTGTTCATTAGTGAATGTATGTTTAAATCTAAATGCACGGCTCACTGCTATCTTTACCAATTCTACCACAAAAAGTACCGGATTAGCAAACATGATTTTGAAAAAAAAAATACAAAAAGAAAAAGGCACACGCACAATAAAAAGTTGTGAATATGTTACATATCGGCGAGATTAGATTTCAATTTACTCAAGTTATTTGTTGTTTTTGTTTTTGTTTTGTTTTGTTTTGTTTTTTGTTTTTTTAAACCAGATGTTTGTTCCTTTTTGCTACTAGTGCAGTTTTGGTGATCATCATCAGTTGAACATGGATATAATGAAAACGTGCGTGTTTTGTGCATGTAGTCGATCCGAGATAAAATCGTTTTTCAGGGCTCTTAAATTGAATGAGAAGTCCACACTGACAAAAAGTTGGTTCTAACAGAAGTAGGAAAATTAGGTATACAATTCAGTGAAAGTTTGAGAAACATCGTACAACTAAATAATTATCAATTTATGCATCTCAAAATCTTGAAATTCTTCAAATCTTTGAGACAAATTAGCTATGCAGTCTGAAACTGTAATGTTATCCCTTCACAAATCGCTACTGATCTGAATGACAGTATCACCCAAAATCTCACCTTTTTCGATTGTTAATGGAATAGTATACCTGTTTTATGATGGATGTGCATGAAAGAACACGTTATCCATGATTGTCTTGATTATTGATCGAGATAGGCAGGATTATATCTTTTGATCAAAATGGAATTTAATGGTATTTCAGGTATTCCACAAAGATTGAAATATGAGGCGATGACATAACTAGAGACCGCTTTGCCAATTGACTCACAGACTTGAAATATTTACAAATTTTTCAAAATCTATAAAGTTCCTATTCATTGCTCATTTTGAAAAGGGGGCACCATACCACAGGATAGCACTGCAACGTAGCAGATTAAAAACACAGAAATGCATAATCATAGCTTTGACAATACAGTGTGGAAAAGTGGGGTAAATAAATCTTTATATTTAAGAATTTAAATTTATTATGACCATTTTTCTAAACCTGGATTGTTTCGCCTTTAATACATTCATAACCGCAGAATGACTTTCATTCAACGTCCACAGTCCCACGCGTGATATATTAAATCCGGAAATTGGAAATAGAGAAACGCGTAGCCCGTCGAATGATACAAATTAATAGCGAGACTCTATAGCGCTTAATAGTCACCAAACGCACCAAAGGCAGGACTATCAATGCTATTTGCACCATTTAGGGGAGGAAATTAAATTGTCAATGAGATGCAATAGGCACCTATTCAGACAATAGTGCGTTGAAAGGCAGGACAATTGACGTAGGCAAATAATTTGGCTGTTTCGATAAAACCAATTTGAAAGATAATGAATACAAGCTAGGTTTTAGCATGGGCGATGAATCGTATACATGGTATAGGTTGTTGGTGAAAATAGCCATTTTAGAAAGCAAATAGTTTGATACTGTGGCAATGATAGATCATCACCATACAGAGAAGCGTATTTGCATAGTGTTAGAAACAGAAGAAATGTCCATTGTAAATGCAAAGCAAATATAATAGACTTACCGTGGCATGAGATTAATCACATAAATCTGAAAATCCACACAGTGGAAATATTTCAGATTTATGAGGTTTCTCATTATCTCACCATAGGCTTTCAAGAGAATTATGATGTATTTTTTAGAGGATGGCTGAAATGGAATACTAAAATAGATTACATTCTAGAAAGTAACAGGCTCTATACCCCTACTCATCCATATTTTTACCAACGATAATACGTAGAAAAAGTACTATGAAACTCACTGCCCATGTTTCTAGCTAGAAGTTCTAGTGCTCTGATTTCTTAAATGCTAAGTTACTATAAGATTTTTTTGCAAACTGTGTCGCATAGGATAAGATGGTTCTTGAATTTTTCCATTCATAATACACATGATAAAGATCTTGCCCGTGATGCGCAAAATATCAAACATCTAAACGATATTTTTTGCATTTGATTAAAAACTACTACCGCTACTTTTGGTCTAGAACTCATGCATTAAGTTTCTAAGAGACAGATCTTTTTTAATGATGGTTCCATTTTAATGTAAACATTGGTTTTGACATGTCATTAAGCCAAACTCTGCAATTTCTTGAAAAAAAACCTTTTACTTTTATGCAGTCTAGAACTCAATAGACGCAATACAAGCTTACGAGGAATTTAAACAGCTGGCGACACTGAAAGTTTTATAACGTCAAGCCCATTATGCAAAAGTAAGGGTAAAAACAGGAAATATCAAAACAAGACAAACTTATGTTTGCAATGTGTGTAAAATGCTATAATATACATATCCTCCTAATTATAACACACCTTCTAATTTGGTAGGCTTTCGATATCATGGAAATGAGGGCATTGGAAGGCCATAATTAGCAATCTCATTTGCAATTTTCTTCAAAGTTTACTACATTGTACTTCCTATATCTATTCCTTGATTCAGATGAAGCCATATTCAAGCTTGAGCCAGTACACCTTCTTCGTTCTCAGTTTTCATCATGTCTGCTCATCTTTCTGCCTCCATCATCGATCTGGGCCCTGTTTCATAAAATTTATTATCAAGTTGCAATAACTGTTATAAGCTACTGAAATCCTTGCATCTGATTGGCTGAGAGCAAATTTGTCATAGAAATGTGGCAGTTGTTACTGATAAATTTTATGAAACTGTAGAATATATCCACCCCAGTACTCAAGAGTAGCCTCAGGTGAAGCTTATGAAAATATCAATACTTGCGATTATGGCCTTCGCCGAAATACAATTATTATTAACGTGGACAAGATTAGTAAACTCATAATTATGTTTAACATGTCTGAAATAAAACGAGTATGTTTAACCTCCAGTTATAAGAGTGTCATGGGAATGCACATTGTTTAACTGAATACATATCTGCCAAAAAAAAAATAATCATAGAATTCGTCAGTATTGTTTCAAGTTGAACTTTGCTTACTAAACTTTTTTCCCGTTTTTCTTTATTCATTTTCGTTGATTCAGGTATTTGTTGAAGGGGACTGGTTAGGATGACATAAAAATCACATGTTTCGATGCCCGATGTTACGGCGGCTTGACGCTCTCGTGTTTCTGCTCCGCATGCACTTCTCTGCAACATCTTGGTAAATATGTTGTTTTGTAAAAAGTGAACATAAACGTGAACATGGTGAAGCACAAATGAATTAAGAATAATTATGAACGTGTACCGTAAGTCAGATTCAGATTCAATCAGATAGTTTTAATGTAAGATTGTAGATAACAAACTGAAGTTTTAAACAGGTGTTAGATATGAAGGATGTCACACTTTTTAGAATTAGGTTTTGCGGATAGTGCCTCATCCGTATTCTTAAAATCATGCAGTGAATATCTAATCAGACTGACTTTTACTTTTTGAAACAGAAAATGAGGCCCCCAAATGTGTATGCGTCTCTAATTGATTCAAAACACGATAAATATCATTGTGCAAGGAGTGTCAAATGTTTTTGTTTTGTTTTTGTGTTTTCATCTAGTCGATAATATAAGAAAAGATAGATTTAGAAATGAATAGAGTGGGATATATTGCGATTTTGCTCAACATTTGTCAATATATCAATATGAATATTAACATATGGAATATAACGGCACGAAACCAGTCATATCAATCGTAATGAAACCACGCGGCAAGGGAAGTGATAGTGTGTGACTGCACCGGGATTTTAGATATTATCATTTAAAAAGGATTTAAAATAAAAATGTATTGCGGATGACTGACCAACCCAAGATCGCGGTTCGGTAATTCACATTTTCTGCGCAAAATGGAAAAGAAGGTCAAATAAAACCTAGTGTCAGATACAGCGTCTAAAACGGCGTACTATCCTAGCGCCAAATTAGCAGCTAGTGGCCATTGTTTTCTGCCTAAATGAATTCAATTGGCGAGCGGCGCTGCTCGGTAATCAAACGCGTGTAAATTGCAGCTAAATGTGTTGCAGGGCTATTCGCTTCATTAATTTTGACAAGCGCGGTTCATTAATACCACAGCACGACGCGTGGCGCCGCCTATTTTGTACATTATAACAGGGAATTAAGAAAACAGGCATTCACGTGGGCTTTGGAAATGATAGCGAATTTTTGCCTTAAATCATGAATTTTTAACAAATACAAGCCCAAGTTTTGATAAGGAAGGTCAAAATACCCACTATGAATGCTACAAAAAACTATGGAAAATGACAGGAGGGAATTAGCAAAAACATATAAATGCTAATCCGAGGAATCATACTTTTATGCAAGAGATTAAAGCCATAAAGGAATTCTAATCAGAAATACGGCTTTTAAGGTAGACATTATCATTCAGCTTACAATCGATTCAGCGTCCATTTTGAAAACTTTATGGAGGAGAGATTTGTGAAAATCAAATCTCTGGGAAAAAATAACGATAACAGAATGGCTTCTCTTTTAAATATTGTTAAAGTTTCAAAAGGAAATGCTTATGGGTAGCTTCAAGTATGCTTGCGTCTTGATTACGGTTCCCTATTAAAATTCTGTGTTTATTCATTATGTTCACAAATGTATAAGAACTTTATTTCTCTGTTGTATCTTTTTTTCCTCCAAGCTCCCCTTCTTTCCATTTAATTTCATCCTTTTTTCTGCCGTAGCCTTTCTGTTGTCTTCGTCTCTTTGTTAAAGCTAAATTGGAGTTCTTGTCATGTGATCATGATATGAAAGAAACTGTTCCAAAGCAGCTGTGAGAGTTATAAACACAGGTGTCTAATGTGAGATTTGGAGATTATCAAATTGATAAGAATTTCACTTACTTTCCCCAAAAGGTACTTGCACTGCACAAACAAGCGGGTATAATTATGGGACTACACACAAATCATGAATATTTTCCCCGAACTTTTCAGGTTTTTCTTTTCACATTTTCAATATGAGGGCATTTGAAGAGCAATCCTTTCTATAGGCATGATAGGGGGCATTTTCATTATGATATTCTTCCCAATTGACGTGGATAGAATGAGAAAGCTCATGAATCATTTTTTCACCTTTCCCAGAACTCAAGCTTCTTTTTAACGACAGTTGTCCATCGTTTTCAACATAATATACATTTCTCTACTGTGTACTGCATTCATCTCCCAATTGCAAGGAACTCTTTCTCTGCAACATATACCAAATCACACAACTCAGGGGGGAAAAAATCGACGACTTCTGAAAAAAATTACCCTCTTGAATCTGATGAGGATATCACGGAACCCGTTATGACACGGAACAAAAACATAGCCGACAGTTTCCCCAATTGTTGCCGACAAAATGGGAACGCTGGCTATATTTCTTTCTCTCTTGTTTTCTGTCTTTCTTTTTCATTTCTTTTTCCCGCCATCTCTTTCTCTCTTGTTTTCTTACTCTCCGGGCCATCGTGAGAGATACATTACAATTTATCGGGCTGAAAATCACCGGCTCACTTCCCAATTGTGGCCGGGGGCAATGGGGACACGCGCCAGTGATATCTCGCTGATATTCGTCACTCTACATGCTTTATCACGCGCGACCAGGAGATGAAAATGTTGACTGTCATGTTCCATTTATCCTTTCTTTGATTGTTTCCTCTCTTTTCCCCTTTTATCTTATTGTTTTATATTACAAATCTAAAATGTCTCCTTTTCAAGTATTTTGCGAATTTTTCTCGATTTTTTTCTTTCTTTCCTCTTCTTCTTCTCCCCTTTTATATGTTTATGTCGGATAAAATTTCTTGCATTGCTCTACATCTTTCAGTTTTATTTACCATCTGACCTTCTTATTTCGAGATTTATTTCGGGTGCTCTAGTTATTGGCATTACCTCATTCGTGTTTTGACTACTTTGGTACAATTCGCGAGCTATGTGGTTCTTTCTTCTTTCTTTTTTTTCGTGTGTAAAACAGTATCATGGCTATGACAATGATGACAAAGATTCAATTCAACGCTTATCTACTAAAAGTGTCAGATGCGACGAATGTGATGATGTGTTTAATCGATGTAGTTTTCATATAAATTTATTCCCATTTCATATAGCTCACCATGCAATACCGGCAGGTTAGATAGTATCTGCTTCCATTCCATCTCTTGCAAGCCCTTCCTTCCCCCCCCCCCCGTAGGCTACACCCTTAAAATGATATTTATTTTTAAATGTCTACAACCCATCTCCCCCTCTCAGCTTCACATTTTCCCTTATACAACTGTTATAGTGAACGCTACAACTACAACTACAACTTTAATATCGACCTCCCCCCCCCCCCCCTCTCTCTCTCTCTCTCTCTCATTCTTTCTTTCAACATCTTTCAGAAATGATCTGCTACCAGAGACCTGGGGAGCATTTCATAAAGAGTTTTGTCGGTGAAAATCACCGACAATGTTATAAGCTACTGAAATTCGTCGCATCTGATTGGCTGAGAGCAAATTAGTCAGTGAAAATCACCGACAAAACTCTTCATGAAACGTTCCCCAGATGGAAAGAAGCTGTGAATAATTAGAACGCTTTTTTTATTCACCCTATCTCTCTATCCTCTCTCCCTCTCTCTTTCAACATCCACGACTATCTCTATGACCAGCATCGCTTTGTCCGCAAAAGATCTTTCAGAAATCATCTGCTGGGCATTTCCATGATTAGTAACGTTACATTTAAGCAAATGTTCATACATTTTGATACTGCAAAATTAAAATCCATTTCATTTCAAGTCCTAATCTGGAAACAACATATTCTCCCACCCAAGGTCTACAATACATAAAAAAAAATAATAAAAAGCAATGGGACAATGCCTGAGCTGTAATGAGAACTTTTGACAATGGTTAGTTGCGTTACAAAAAAGGACACCAAAAAAAAGCAATGCTTTTGAAAAAAAATCCTTCCTTACCATGCTTACTGTGTTGTACCTCAAACTTAGAGCCATATCAGCTTTACTTCTGATATGATGACAAATGTTTATCCACAAAAATTTAAAAGTTTTCCTATCGGTTTTTTTAAGTAGACCCCAAAATCTTGGTTAATCACGTTACGGTTAGTCATGTTACAATTTGTCCAGCACTACATATTTTAGATTTCTATTCATTTTCAGCAACTTATTTAGGAATATTTTCAGGAACTTAATTAGGAATATTTTCTTTATTAGTGTGACACAATGTCCTTCAGATTATTCAATTGAAAAATTTACGAAAGAACCGATAGTTATTTGTTTAAGTCTAAAAAACTGTGTGCAGTCCTATATATCTAGGTTTTTGTATGGTTTGGATTCTGCTATAAGGAGACATTTGGAACATTTTTTTTTTGCGAGTATGCGACCCCTTTGCATTTACAATTTCTGTATGAATTTCAACCCTTAAAATTGACCCGAATTTGAGAAAGAACAAAAATAAAATTTAGGGCGATGTCCACTTAATCATGGAATTGCCCTGCTGCCAGAGACCAGAGGGAAATAAACTGTGAATATAAACAGATAAATATAACGCTATTTTTCTCTAGGGGGTATTATCCCCCTCCCCTATCCCCCCCCCCCCTCTCTCTCTCTCTCCCTCTCTTTCAACATCCACAACTATCTCTATGACCGCCATCGCTTAATCCGCAAGGGACCTTTCAGAAATCATTTGCTACCACGCCAAACGGAAAGAAACTATCGATATAATGTCAACGCTATTTTTTTTTTCAATTCTCCCTTCCCATCCCCCCCCCCCCTCTCTCCCTATCTCTCTACCAAAAATCGATCGTTTATAAGCTTACTACAACCCAAATTCCAAATTCTCTTTATCAGAAAATCATCTGCTACCAGAGACCAAGAGGAATGAACCCCCCCCCCCTCTCTCTCTCCCTCTCTCTCTCTTTCTCTTTCTCTCCATCTTTATTTTTTTAATGTCCAGACCATTGTAAGTTCAAAATTATTTTTTTCCACAAAAAGCTCTTTCTCTCTCATCTTTTCGCTCCTACTACCTATAATACATCCATGACCATGAAAACTAACATGACTGTGCATTTATCAGAAATCATCTGCTACCAGAGGCCAGAGGGGAACACAAGCTTATACCTCTGTCCTCCATCTTTCTGGTTCCGGGACGGCATCCGATATTTCCTCTATTAGCAGGTGATGCTCTCAGGCTCCTTGGGTTCGAAACGATCCCCGGCTGAAAGGGAAGACGGGGCTACTTAGTAATGGATGATTGAGGAGAAAGGAATATCATATTGACGTTTGTATGGTGTTTTTCTTTTTCTTTCCTAATTGTGGAAGATCATCCTCTTAGAGACAATGACTTTTCATTTGATGAAAAAGAAATCCAAATTCTATATTTAAAAAAAAATCCTGTGTTGTTTCTAAGTCCTGTTTTATTGTTTATTCTGTTTTCTTATGTTGTTCATTCTTGCTGCTTAAAGTTTGTTCTCGTTGAATTTCTTTTCTTATTTTCATTCCCGTCAGTCTTTTCAAACTGCATACACACGTAAGCACCACGCCTTGCTCTCAAAAGTAACTGTTAATATGTATCAATAATTAATCACAAAGCTCCAGCATAAAATCTGGAAAAGTTACCAGCATTCTTACGAAATAGGAACATCCGTATCACCTTCTGATGCTGTTATCGTCCTGATTTATTAATTCCAAGATATTATTTTTGCAAAAGAAAACAAGGGTTATGTGTGGGAGAAATGAAACGTAAGCCTGAGAATAGGTCGGCTAAAGTTAAGAAAGACAAAGTTTGCTTGATAAAGCCAGAACCAAACAAAACTAAGGAATTGGTTATTTTGTTGTTGTTGTTGTATTTGCTGCTTGGGGGGGGGGGTGTTTCATTTTATTTTTTGTTTCTCGGGAGGATGGAGGTGAATATGAGGGTAAGGCTATAAATTCTATTTGCATAACACAAGATGTCATTATCTTCGTATTCCCACATGACAACGCAGAATGACGCAAATAACTATTATAAACATGATCAGTGAAACAGTGGGGTAAAAGACCGGGGCACTTAAAAAAAAACGAATCTAAACTGATTTTGAAAATGAAATATACATCGCGCGTGATTGTCCAGAAAGTGGCCTGATCTGTGTTGGAAATAGAAAGAATGAGGAGAATAAAAGAAAATAAGAAACATTCCCTTGCGAGTAACTAAAAGCGTTGGAGAATGAGCTCTAACCTGGTTTCATTTAACATCATTATCTCAATAAAAATGAATTCCCAGAGCTCATGTAATATTCATAACCATGGCCAACTCCGCACAGATTTTTCATACTCCTATTCCGTTCCTGAGGTCTTTTGACGAGCGTATTCCGCACACGTCTAAATCCTCGGACTGTCAGCGTATGTCAAATTTCGAAACCCTTAACAAAAAGTTGGAAAGGAGATGGGAAAGTATACCCTCCTCGCACAAAAAAAAAAGAAGATGGATGTGTGCTTTTGTAATGTGTAATGCACACCACTCTTCGGAAAAACGATGAAAGTGAAAAGAGAGGAGCATTTTGAACATACGCCGGTTTGGGTCTCTCGGCGACTAGAGGGGAGAAAAGGGGGTTTGGGGAGCGGGGAGGGGAAAATAGATTTTTATCATCGCGGGCAATCTCTGCGTTCACCATTTACAGCCCATTGTGGCGTTAAAAACGCTGCTTTGTCGCAAGGTATATTGTCTGGCGACGAGATTGATCGCACATACCCGTGTGTATGAACATTGACGACCACGACCATTCTCTCTCTCTCTCTCTCTCTCTCTCTCTCTCTCTTTCTCTCTTTGATGTTATGCTTATATCTGAATACCTTCCCCTTCTATTTACTTCCATCTTCCCTTCTTTATCTCTCTCTTTCTCTCTATCTTTCTATTATTTTATCTTTCTTTCTCCCTCATGTCTCTCCTTTTTCTCCTTTTCTTTCCCCTCTCCCTTCTGCATATTCGGGTTTTCTGCTTGTAGTGGGTTTTTTTTTCTCCACTCCTTTATACCCCTCCCCTTCCCCCCCCCCCTCTCTCTCTCTCTCTCTTCTCCAAATTATTTTTTCACTCTCCCTTTAATTTCCTCTTTTCTTTCTCAACATTACTATACCCCTAGGCTTCTCCCGACCCTTTCTTTCTCTATCTCTCTCTCTCACTCGCTCTCTCTCTCTCTCTCTTTCACACCTCTTCCTTTCATTTCCTCGGACAATGTCATTGCATTGACAGTCCATGATAATTATATTCATAGCGGATCTCTCTCTCTCTCTCTCTTTTCTCCAAATTATTTTTTCACTCTCCCTTTAATTTCCTCTTTTATTTCTCAACATTACTATACCCCTAGGCTTCTCCCGACCCTTTCTTTCTCTATCTCTCTCTCTCTCTCACTCACTCTCTCATTCTCTCTCTCTTCCACACCTCTTCCTTTCACTTCCTCGGACAATGTCATTGCATTGACAGTCCATGATAATTATATTCATAGCGGATCTCTCTCTCTATCTCTCTTTTCTCCAAATTATTTTTTCACTCTCCCTTTAATTTCCTCTTTTCTTTCTCAACATTACTATACCCCTAGGCTTCTCCCGACCTTTTCTTTCTCTATCTCTCTCTCTCTCACTCACTCTCTCTCTCTCTCTTTCACTCTCTCTCTCTTTCACACCTCTTCCTTTCACTTCCTTGGACAATGTCATTGCATTGACAGTCCATGATAATTATATTCATAGCGGATATGTGCCTGCCTGGTCCCGGGGCAGGTTTTTCCTCTCCCTCCCTCTCACCCACTCTATGCACCATGGCTGATGAAGCCTCTAGGCTACAATTGAAAATAAAGTGTCGCCATTGATTAATTATGTATTCTCAAAGTGCTGTATTCACAGATTTTACAGAAATTAAAAGGTTCATTCGTCGTAGTTCCGTCACAATTAATTGTGATTGATTTCATTGTAGCGGATCTGACAATATTGGTTGTAGGGACAAAAATAAAGTTTGTTAGGCTTAACATTGCAAATAATTGTCGCCATAGCGTTTTTAGACATGTCAGAAGTGTATACAGGGTTTAAGCATTTCTCTAGAAATGCAAAGGTCGTGGGTTCGAGCCTGGGCACGTTACCAATGTATTTGGGCAAGATATCAATCTATATTTTATGTTCCCCGAGAGAACTAATTATTAACTCTGACACTGTTTATTCTACATATAGCTAGGGTTGCTTTTAGCGTACTGTCTGGTGTGTTTGTGTGCGGTGTGCGGTGTGTAAAGATGTACTGTATGTGAGGATGTGAGGTTGGGTTGATGAATGTGAATGTATTTGGGTGAGGATAGTGTTTGAATGTGTGAGGAAAGTAGCGTACTAATGTTTTAGCAATGGTATGAATTATCTTTATCTTTTTTTTTTCATTTCTTGAAATTATTTGAATAGGATTTTATTTAACTCGGTAAATAAATCAAATTTTGAATATATATTGTATGTTTATGTTATGATAATTTAAGTTTCATATTCTGTATAAATAATTTATAATTTCATAATAATTCATATAATGTATGTGATTTTATGCGTGCCTTTTAATTTGAATATGTGTCTATGGCACCGCCCCATTGAAAATCAGACTTTGCATCTGTTTAGGCTTTTTTTTTTCAAATCTAAACCGATTTTGAAAATGAAATATACATCGCCTGTGTTGAAATAAATTCTATCTAGCTATCTATCTAACCTACTTTAACCACTCTTGACCCGGGTGTATATATTGGACCCTGATTTGAAGAAATTTATTGAATGATGTGAGCACAGCAGTTAGTAGCTTAGCTTAATTTCCTGATGCTGTTTTTAATATTAGAGGCGTTAACAACCACTGTCACTGTTATGCGGTGGCTGTTAAGCTCTAAGTCATCAGTATCATTTCAAAAAACAGATGCACCTGTTAAAAAAATGAACACTCTAAAAAAAATAGTGGGTAAAAATGTGCCATAAGGGCAATTATGTGTCCAACCAACTTTGGGCATTTCTTTTTTATCCAATTTGATGGGAATTTTTCCAGTTCTAAAGTAATTACTGCTTATTTTTACCCTTACCATGCTTACTCGACAATATGCTTCCCGCATTGGGTAAAGATATTGCCCAAAGTTGGTTGGACATAATAATTACCCTCATGCTGGGTTTTTTCACTGTTAAAAAATATATATATTTTACAGTGAATACTCAGCTCATGGGAACATTAAAGTCTATTACATTCTACTCAAATCGAATGACAGACATAAGATGATAATCGATTTTCAGAAATGAACACGAGATAAAATTGTGCCTGAAAATAAACATTATATCTTAAATGTAGGAGACCTATTTTCGTAATCTTTAATGATAGTGTAATACTGCCCACCTCCCCTCCAACCCCCCCCCCCCCGGAAAAAATGCCGGTAAAGAAATAATTTCATAATATATGCATCAGTTTCAACGACTGCAGCATCAAAAAGCATTTCAAAACGATGTCATGCATGTACGCCGTGAAGTATGAATGGTTCGGCGCTAAAGGAGTCACGCAGTCCCTATCATTTTTCAAGTGATCAAAACGAGAGGAGAAGAAGAAGAAAGAATAGTATGGGAAGAGAGGACTGGGTCATGATGATGATGATAGCCCTATCATTTGAACGTAAATAAACTTACCAGTGGGACAAGGGCAAAAACCGGGGGAAAAAATGCTCAAAATTATCTCCCCTCCCCCTCATCAAAACACCCTGGCGCCGCACCTGCGTAAATCCAGAACTATCATGCTTTCTGTTATAATGTTCTTGCGTTTTACTCTGCTGACGTAAAGGTGACGTAAAGGTTCATTATGTCTATATTAAGACCTATTATTCGATTTTGTAGAAGTAATTATCTCTTTATTTTTTTTTAATTTTTTTTTTTTGCCTCCTTTCCGTTGTTTCTCAGAACGATGACAATGAATAACTCTGCATGATCTGCTGCAAGGTGGCTGCATAACCTGAAGGCTGCTGCACCGGCAGTGGCCCGAGGACACTCATCGCATCCCGATGGACGACGGCGGATGGGAGATAGCGGGAGTGATGGGACATTTTTTTTTCCTCCGGGTCATAGTCTGGCTAAGATATGCAGTGGACTTAAGTTTAGATGCTGTGTTGGTTCAAACGACAAATTTTGGAATTCGGTTAGTATGAAAATGGAGAGAGAAACTTCTGCATGTTCTCATCGAACATGTCGAAACAATTTCATCCGTGATTTTCTTTCGATTAAAGAATTGTCGAATCCTCAGTCACTAAGAGATATTTGGCGGTGACAGATGAATCACAGACATCAACACGGTACACGAGATTTAACCAAAATAAAGGCTTTTCAGACTTAACATTTTTATGGGTAACCGAACAGATTGATTAGTTTAAAGGAAATTAAGAAATGTTTCCTATGCTTCTTTAACAATTACCAGCCTGAAACATATTTCAGTCATGCGTTTTGCATCTAACATTACTTCAATTCTAATAAGATCATTGAATATGTAGAGTAAAAAACAATAATTTTGTTTGCTTCTGTCGTGTTTTTAATGCATCAACTAGGACAATGATTTTTTTTTTCGTTGTTATTCGGGATTTTTTGTACTTAAACCGTTTTTCCCAGTGTGGTGAGTTCCTTACGCAATAACAGCGACAAAGGATCGAAAAAGAGCGAATGAAAAACAACTTACCAAGATGAAACTAAATCCAATCAAATTTTATACGTGATTATATATTTTGGTTCATTTTACAAACATTTAAGCATCTTCAGTGAAAGATATGCATTATTTTGAGGATGAGCTAGGGACAAGACAGCATGTTTTGCCGGGGATCAGCCCGATGGCTTTAAGTTATTGAGGCACGCAGGTAATTTCTCACAGCGGAGAGAATCTTATGAATAAGTATTTTCTCTCATGTTTTCTGTGACAAATATTCACTCTCTTTCTCACTACCATCCATATTTTCTTCCTCTTTTTTTTTTCTTTCACGTCTTCCTTTTTTTTCTCTCTCTCCTTTTGATTCCTCCTCCTTGTTTTCCTCTTCCCAACTTCTGCTCAATTTTTTTTTGCTCAAGCCTCTCTCACACATTCAGTCAAACGCGTTTTACTGTAAATTCCCATTGTAGAAATGAAGGTATAAAAGTCTTCTTCCGTTTATCTGAAGAATCTTCACAAACAATTCAATAGAAATGAAAATATTTTCATTTTGAATATCTATAAGGTTTTTAGACATGATGAAACCCTAATAGCCATATATCGACAGAATTAAACAGCTGTCCCCATGCACAGATGGAGTTATGGGTAACAATAATATATTTTGAAGAAAAAAAATATAGATACTCCAGACGGAGAACGACATTAAAGACGAAGTCCACAGCAAGATGAAGTTCATTTAACAAAAAGAATAAAACATTCCAAATAAAACAGTGAAAATTTGATGAAAATCGGATGCAAAATAAGGAAGTTATGAATTTTCAAATAGTCACAATTTTTTCGCAAAACAGATCTTGAACAGTCGATACGAATATTCAAGGAATGAGTTGATAATGTCATACACTTACTATTCCTCATAATGATCTATACAACAATTTCAGAAAATTGCTATCCATCATGTCTACACATGTAGGACTAAATACAATTTTTTAAAGTATGTCATGTATGTAAGGAATATCTACATGATCTAGGACAAATTTTACATTTTTACAGTTATTTGTTTTTGTCATTTCTGTATAATAATCTGTAGAAAATTGTGTGTATATGACATTAACAACTCACTGAATATTCATATCAACTGTTCAAGAACTGTTTTGCGAAAAAATAGCAAAAATTTTATAACTTCCTTATTTTGCATCCAATTGTTATCAAATTGTTACAGCTTTGTTTTGTTTTGTGTTTTTTTTTCAATATCTTTAATGAAATGAACTTCATCTTGCTGTGTACTTGGCCTTTAAGCATGACATCCAATACTAAAGTACATTGTATGGGTTTCGTGAAGAAGAGTTGACTTTTATATACAAGTTATAAGTGTGAAAAAAAAAGTTCTAAGTGTGCGGCTACTGATGATTGATAATAATGTATTGTGCAGATATGATTTTAATGACGACAATTTTAAAGAAGAAAAAAATGATGATGATGATGGTGATGAATGAGGAGGAGGGGAAGAGCAATGATGACAATGATGATGGTGGATTAATGAATGACAGGGATATTTATGATGACGATGACGACGACGAAGACGTTGATGACGCTGTAGAGAAAGAGAAGAAATAGCCGAATGATGATAAAAAACACATTCTAAAGATGCATCAATGATGGAATTGCTTTCCCCTGTTGCCTACTGGAACCGGGTGGTCCCTACTTGACCTACTGGAAATTACATAATTGAGTATAGTCAACCGGTCAATATTTTATGATTTTTCTTTTCATATATTTCTTTTTTTTTTTAAATTGACAATTATTTTGATAGTTTTCAGAGATTCTTTATCTGTTATGACTTCTCGGATGTTAAACCTGATTCTAATCTTTGGTCTGATATCCCAAAAAGATTTATGACACCTCTGAAAAAGTGGATGGAAACAACGTCGAATAATTCATCTGCAACTCTATAAGTTTGAGAAGCAGACAAAATTCGGGCGGTGAAGATTTGTTTTAATGAATTTATCAGATTCACGAAGCAGATAATTACAAAAAAAGAAGAGAAATTGTCACATTATCAGTGATTATTAAGCTTAATAAGAAAGATGATTCAAGCCGATGGTTTGAGAAGACGAATTATGTGGAACTTGGAACAACGTCTCATCAATTATAATGGTAGCCTCAACACAAAAATTTCCTTTTTCTCTCCCTTCTTTTTCTTTTCATATTTTCCATGATAGATGCTCGTGTGAATGCCATCTATGGTAACAGGATATATAAATCAAGCTAAAGCATGATGGTCTCTGTAACTACTGGACGTTTTTATCATACTCAAACCCGTACTGATTCTCTAATGAAACAATGAACAGAGTCTTTGGAGAGAAAAGGGAAAGTTTTTCTCAAAGACATTATTCTTCTTCTCGTTTCATTTTTATAAATATGTTAATGATCGTAAGGGATTTCCCCCCGTTTAATCTCCTCACCTGATTTAGAGTTATGAAACCTGTCATGTAATCCCTTAAATATGCAAATGGTCTCTGCCGCCTCCTGATGAATGTGCGTAAGAGTCGTTACAAAACGAATCCTTAATCCTACTCTATGTCTTTTTGATCCCAGCCACTCTTCACTCGATCCCAATCTTTTTTCCAACGTCCCCCCCCCCAACACACACACACACGCACCCATGCGCACACCTAAACACAAGCATCGTTATTTTTGCGACAACGTGAATAGGCCTTCACAAATATCATCAAGTATTTACTGTATAGGTAGTAGAGTCTCTCTCTCTCTCTCTCTCTTGCTGGTCTCTTAAAAAAAAAAAATTGTAATCTTACATCTCCTTTCTACTCCTCTCAAACTCTTTTGGGGTATTTTTTCTCTGCATTTTTCATTGTTTTTCCCTCCCCTCCTCTGGCCATCTCTCCCTGTCTCCTTTCCTCTTCCCCCACTCCCATGCCTTACTCTTTTTCTCTCTCACACACACGCACATAGTCACGCACACACATACATCTGAAGTAATTCACCTTCCATCTTATCTTTGTTAGCTCTCTCTCTCTTTCTATCGCTGATTTTGTTTTACCTATCTACTTCTACCACCACTACCACCACCACCTCCACCACCACCACCACTACTACTACTATGATTCTACGTCTACTACTACGACTCCTACTGCAATATTGCTACTACTTTTTCTCTACTACTATTACATTGTCTATTCTGCAATCACTGCTTCTACTACTTTAACTACTACTGCTACTACTACTACTTGTACTTCTACTACTATACTACTACTTATATGCTCAAATTAGACTTTTCCTACTTTTGCTACTAAAAAATGCGTCAACTATTGATTTACTTCTAATTCTTATTGCGTTCTCTTTGTGTCTCCATTTTCTCATCTATTTTCTCCTCATCATCTTTGTCATCATTAATTCCATCTTGACACGAGAAAAAAAATAATCTTATCTCCCGTTATGTATTTCCCACAAACGATGCGAGTAAACCCAAAACAAACTATGGCATGTCACTCAAAGTCCTTACAAAATATCTCCAGAATTATGACGGCTTTTTAAGGGCTTTACGTACATTTCTCTTCTGCCACAGCTAGCCCACATCCACCCGAAGTCCTCGCTATCCCCAACCGCCTAAATAGTGCTTTATCAGCATCAACGCGCTCCCTTAACTGGTAATGCACGGAGGATATGCATGATAATGAAAAATGAATTATGAATCGCATTTCTGATTTTGTTACTGGGATAAAGCTTCAAGAAGAGGGAGATGGGGAAATAGAGACGCGATACATAAATCAGGCTTGGCTGCCGGAGAAAGGAGATAGATTCCTCCCTTCCATAAAATGGCTATATAGATAGAGGTAGGGCAGTAAATGATGAATCGCGAATGAGCAGGAATGGACGGTAATGCAAGGAGCACCTTGAAACCCCGCAGGAAAAAGAGCGCATTATTCGATTTCTCGCTAATCCCCCGTTCGGCATGCAGCCCGGATTATGCCTTGCCGTGTACCCCCGCTTGCTCCACTGAAATGCCATTTTGGAGATGCAGAGTAAGCTAGATGCCTTAATCCATCCACAAATCCTGGTTATGAATATAATTAGGGAACAGTAGCTAGAGCATCAAGTCGACCAACGAGCAAACGAATAAGCGAGCGAAGCTGTTTGCCAACTTCTCCCTCACGTTTTTTCCATACGTCGATGTACATGACTGTGAGACCAGCCCTACCTATTCTCTTGGCTCCCCTTGCAAACTAAATAGAAATAGATAATAATGTAAAAGCCCAATGTGTACAACTTTTTTTTTTCTTCTTTTTCTTGAAAGGGGGAGGGGGTGTAAATAATCCCAAATATCCAAACATGCAGAGGATGCATGTTCTTTTCTAGTGAAAAAAAAACAACTAAGATCTCTGGCATGCATTGTCATGATTGTGCAGATACTGCACTGCACGTTCTGTGTTAACACAATTTTCATCATTTTCTTAACGAATCTTCAATTCACTTCAAAACAGCATTTATTTTCTTCCAATCTTTTTCAAACATTTTACGAAATATTAAAAAAAAATGCACATATTAACAGTAGTACTCAAATAACATGGTATAATAACACAAAGTAGAAGGCGTATAGTCCCAAAAAGTATGGAGCTTGTGTTAGGTACACCTGAACATACCATAATGATTTTTTTTTTAAAGAAAGAGAAACAGAGAGCTAGAGAAAAAGAAAAAGAGCATGAAGAGGAAGAGGAGAAATCGACCATTTAAAATGTGTGTATACACACATCGTGTGTCATACATCCGCATACAATACAGCTGTAAATGATACATTTATGTGCTACGAATTACTAGTATACCGCATAAAAATGATTTTCTTTAGATTTCATTTTCATTTTATTTTCTTCTTAGATCAGCTAAGGAAAAAAAACACATCTATATTAAATTGGAAGAAATAGAAACTCTGTAAAAAAGGAAAAAACATAAAGATATTGTGTTCATGAATTTTTTTACATGAATATATGTATATATCCATTTTTCATTGGTTTATTGATTTCTCGATTTGTATTTTTCAGTTCTCATTTTTATTTCCCATTTTGTATTGAAACCTCTTGCCATGAAGAAAACATTTAGTGCAAGGGCAAATATATCGCCAGTTTATTTATCACTTATCTGTACCGCCTGCGACTGTGGTTGTCACTGCATGATAATGAAACTTAAAGGATTAGACACACCACCACTATATCTTGGTTTTGATTACAGGATACATTCACATACTTGGAGCAAATCTTCTGAACTGCATGCGTATTTGCAAAATAAAAGCAAAGAGAATGAGAGTCCATTTCTTCTTAAAGATTTTTTTCCTCCCATTTTGCGGTAGGAATATTTTATTTCATTAGGCGCAAAAAGTAGGGCAAAGTATAAAGATGAAATCTTTCTCCTGTGACATAATTTCTCATCAGTTCGGTTACATCTTTGTTATTTTCCATTTGTATGCATGCATTATATATAAAATATATGAGATACGTTATTATCAGTAGTTGTAATGTTAGTATTTTTTCTATTTTGTCCCCTTCCACAGGGTTCCTTTATTTCATCAGACCAATACATGAAATTATGCAATATGATTATAATGAAGGTGATAATCGTTATTGGTATCGCATGGCCATTTTCGAAATAAACGGAACGATAATAGTGGACAAAAGTGCCTATCAATCGTCTTGCATGGGGAAAATGATTCATGTATAAACAGAAAATAATATATAAAGGAAGATGAATTACCATATTCAGAATTACCATATTCCTAAGTTGATTAAGTATTATTTCCGTATTATTTCGGTATATTATTTTGATATTTAATTGTTCAGTTATGTATCATTATTCCAATGATGTATCATTTCGATGTTATTTTAATATCATCTCTATGTGTATATTATTTTGCCTGTTCGTCTCTTCTTTGTTCAGACCTGATGAAGGCCATGATGGCCCAAAGCTTGCCAATACAATAAAAGGACATGATCGAGAGCTGCGTCAGCTTCATTCTATTTACTCTCTCTCTCTCTCTCTCTCTCTCTCTCTCTCCATATATATATATATATATATATATATATATACCATATTCAATCAAAAGCATTTTATAAAATGAAAGAAAATTTTCGCAAACTTCTTTTCTCTCGGATTTGTACAACTGAAATCATATTGTTAAACACCTGCAGACAACTTTTACACTTGGCAGAATAAAGCTCCTTTCTCATTACCACCATTACAGTTTAAAGCACTGTGGAATTGCGTCCGTGAATCCCAAATAATTCATTTCCGTTGGTGAGGGTGATATCTATACTGCAATTAGACAGCCACAATTCAAAGTTTGAAATGAAATATTCGTTATAGTTTTTTCTCTGTTCTTAAAAATGTACATACGTTATCTGTTACTAACTTTAGATTGCACAAGTTTTCTGTCATAATTATAAATCTATATATAATAATGATAATAATATTAATAATCTGCATTTATATAGCGCCCAATAAACCTCTCTGAGACGTATCAACAGTTGACTGAAACTGTTGAAATGGACGTAGTAAAAATTCTACGTTATTATTGTTATTGTTTTTATCATTATCATTATGATTATTATTATTATCATTATTATCATCAACATCATCACCAAGACCACCACTACCACTATAACCAATACGATCATAAACATTGTTACCATAAAATACGCAACTTTCTTTATCATTATAAGCTGTTACTGCAAAAGAGAATTAAGTTAGATGATAACAAACTTGTCAGAAACAGGCTGTGTGAACCTTTTAGAATGAATGAGACCCTACATCGTAAACGTCAACGAAAATTTTAGGGGATTTTTCCCCCTGAGATTCTTCATGTTTAAGTTTTAAAAGCTTACTTCATTCCAGATGTTTTTCACTTGCCTGCAAAGTTTGCCGACGGCCATATTAAAAATGCAATGGATGTTGTTTATCTATAGAATTAAGTGCATTAGAATTTTAAATATACGAGATGAGATGTCATGTCCTGCATCTATGATTAGGCCTAAAAAAATGGCACCTGCAATATTTTTTTCTAGTTATGTAGTGCCACGTTTACCAAAGTGCCAAAGTTACAGAGCAGCAGCGTATTATTTTATAGAATGCTACAATTGGACAACTTCCCTAAACTTACCAATCCAATATTAACACTTGAGCATGATTAGGAGCGATTATTTAATCTTTTGGTTACATGAGTTTGTAGGAAGAAAAGAATCCAATGTTCAATGGGTTATTCGGTCATTTATACATCTAACATATTTATCTGAGCCTAAGACTTGCGTCTGCAAATTTTTTGTGCAAATTTATTTCACTTTTGTTTTCTTTCTTTTTTTGTTTACATTTTATTTTTGATTTGTTCAATATGTTTTTTGTCACTATTCCTTGTTTTGTTTTTGGTAGTGTTCTTCTTCTACTTCTTCAAATACATGGTTTTCTTCTTTTTCTTTTTCTTTTCTTCTTCTTCCTCTTCTCCTCCTTCTTCTTTTCATAACTGTAATTTTGGCTTTTTGATGATCTTATGTAAGTTTGTATTTGAATTGAAATTAAAATACCTGTTCTACCTTGGTGCACTAGAGCACGGTATTATTGCTAACAAAACGATGGTGACGGCGTGAAATTGAAGCAAATGTTTTGTCACATATTAGGCTTGTTATGTACGTAAGTGATCCCCTATGGCCCAAGGGCATATTAGAAACTGCCTAATGACAGGGCCATACTTCATCCGAACCCCAAGCCGCTGCCTTCCCGTTAACGAGCTGTCAGGAGCTCGCTAAACACGCTCGCGCTTTTACCCGGCTGCTATGGTGGCGTACAACAAAGTATAACAAGGAGAAAAAAATGGGGAAAAACGGGAAGAACCTGCGGAGGTCGGACTTTCTTCGACTTGATTTCAAGCCGCAGCTTCCCCGATGCATGCGACCACCTGCTCGGTGAATTCCCTTCCTCGGTATCGTCCATTTCCGGGATTAACTGCTTACGACAATGAGAGCAGCTTCGACCACCAGAGAATGATAAATCGATGCGGACTTTGTGAGTGACGTTCATGGCAAGCATAAAACAGATTGCCCTTTGTCACCCTTTTATTGATTCTGATAGAATTGAATGGGGGTGGTGCATGGTCGGGAGGGATAAGAAATTTTCCTTTTCACTTTCTTTTTACTTATGTTGTCACTATTTCAGTGGCAGTGATTGGCCTTGCTTACTTTTTCTCATCTTTACTTCCAGATTTTGAATTTCCCCTGCTTCTTCTTAATTATTTTGACCGAAGTAAGATTTTCTTTCTTCGTCTTTCTTTATATATTTGTTCTGGTTTATCTTTTATTATTTATTTATTTATTTCTATATAGTTTTATTTTTCATATTTATTTTTTTTTTTTTTGTTGTTGTGGGGGGGGGGGGGGGCTAATAAGCTGAATCAAATGATACTTTCATTCCGATTATTACAATCACAGTTGTCAGTATAGTTTGGAGGACCCAAACAGGGAGTTCCCAGTAATAGCGGAGGGGGAACTACTACTACGACGACGACGAATACGACGACGACGACTACTACTACTACTACCATGAATACTACTACTATTACTATTTCTACTACTACTACTACTACCATGACTACTACTACTCCTTGCTGCTACTGTTACTACTACTACTACCTGACTACTGCAGCTGGTGCTGCTTCGGCTAGGCTATTCTTACTTCTTCGACCTCTTCTACCTGCCTATGAAAACATCTTGTTCTGCTATATACTACTACTACTGCTGCTGTTCTGCTGCCGCTGCTCCTACTTCACAGTTAGAGCGATTGTTCAAAAATTTTAAACAACTGCTGGTAGGTTCATCTTTTAAACAACTAATGACTTTTAAACAACTGTTCTAACTGTCACTACTACTGCTGCTACTACTTCTATAAAATTCAATTCAATTTCATTTATTTCCATCAACGTGAGGGGGCCAGGGGCACCTAACTGAGTGGCAAAATAAAGGAAACACAAAGAGAGAGGGGTAGAGAATAAACGATTCCAAGACCATGATGACCATCATTACTCCTCTCCTGTCTAGATGCTTAAAAAACAACAACGAAAGGTTCCATGAA
Organism: Echinometra lucunter; assembly: GCA_029962745.1. Classification (NCBI taxonomy): domain Eukaryota; kingdom Metazoa; phylum Echinodermata; class Echinoidea; order Camarodonta; family Echinometridae; genus Echinometra; species Echinometra lucunter. The sequence continues at coordinate 22,570,377 of CM057170.1, forward strand.
CCCAAAGTTGGACACATCTCCTTAATCTTAGACGCGTTTGAAAAAATAGCAATGCATATTCCTTGCCATACTAGTTGTTTGTCACATGTGGCTCAAAAGAAGAAAAAAAAAATAGAGAGAAAATTAATTGTTGATAGAAAATATGATGAAGGGAAGGGAGGATGTCATAAGATAGGTAAGAAGCTTCTAAACACCTGCTTAAGAGAGTCCCTAAATCGGGTCTGTCCGAGAGCTTAATCTCATCATATGTATGCCCTTAGACGATCACCTGCTCTTCATCGTGACTTACAAGAAGATAAGACAGGATAAGGCAAAGAAGGAGAAAAGGAGAGAAATGAAGAGGAGAGCAAGCAGAAGGAGAGAACGAAAATACAGAAAGAGAGAAAGAGAGAAAGAAGAACATGACAGTGATAATGGTGATGATGATGATGATGATTATGAAGATGATGGTGATGATGATGATCACGATAAGGAAAAGAGGAGTAAAAGAGAAAAAAGACGACACGGGGAAGAATACAAAAGAGGATTTTAAAGAAAATGAATGAGAAGGAAAAGAAGGATAAGAAAAGACGGAAAATAAGGAGAGGAGAAAGTGAGAAAATGCAGAAGGAGAAACTTTTTTTTTCAATGTAGTAAAGGAAGAAATACAAGAAGAAAAAGAAGAAAAAGAAGTAGAAGAAAAAGAAGAATAGCAAGAAGAACCAGAAGAGAAAGAATTAGACGAAGAAGGTGAAGGATAGAAATAATAAATAGAAGAAAAAAGAAAAGAAAAAGAAGAAGAAAAGGAACAGAAACAAGACGAAGACGAAAACTAAGAAGAACAAGATAGTGTAGTTTATCTTCTTCCCCTTTCACCTCGCTGATTCTCTTGATACTTCTTTTGCAAGGTGAACTTCCCCCTTCTGTTGCTCAAATGCATATATATTCACGAATTTAACATTAACGTCACGGATAGGTTATTGATAATCTCATAAATAAGAGTTATCAAAATTTGACGTTTTGAAGATCCCTCTAGAATTACTGACACGATCATGCATATAATTCCATTTCCAAGCAATTCTCACTATTTTTCTAGACGAAAAATTTTAAACAAATTTATGATCAAAAGTCGTTAAGTTTGATGAAGAATTCATAAGAAAGTGACTTCAATCATAAATTTTGAGCAAAGGTTCAAAGAATCTCTGCGGATAAAACAATATAGAAAAAAATTTATTCATCTGTGTATAGTTAACGAATGATAAATGAACTTTCACCGACACGTTTCTCTGTTTGCCTACATTTTGAAAACGAATTGATATCATCGTGGACTTCATCTTTTAATGCTGTTCGATATTTTTGCAAAGACACACCTTTCATCTGTTGATTACATTTGCCCTTAGCGTTTTCAGTCATTTTGTTATAGTAGTCAGATTTTATGTACGAAATGTGCAATTTTAGAGGACAAAACAATGGAATTGCTTTTATTAGACAGAGTACGATTTCAAAAAGGCAGAATAATAATTGATCAAGGTTATAGCATGAACTAAAGAACAGAATTTTAGCTACCCCCCCCCCCCCCCCCACACACACACACGAAATGTTCAAAGTTCTGCATCATTTTTTCCATGAGAATTTTTAATTCGAGATTCAGAGGTATTTCAACCCATTAAATACTAAGCCCAAGAGAACTCTGGCTGGGGACTATCTATGGAAAATGCGTGTTTCACCAAAATCAAAACGCCGAGTTTAACGGGTTAAAGGCATTGGCTAACTTTGTGAGCAGCCGATTTTAAAAATTCTCAAACTCTTGTATTTGTTCTCGAAAACCCTGAAACCAACCATAATTTGGAACGAAAAACTATTAGTAAGACGCAAACCACGATTTTATCATTTTTGGTCTCAGAGACAATAAATAAGAGGACCGTTTTGCTGGAGTTCAAAATTACCGTTATCTGCCTCCCTCCGCGTAATACGCAAATACACACAGTAGGGACTGGTGAGCCATGTGCGCATGCGCACTCCTTGCGTCTTATCTGTGCAACATAGCTGTGCAACCGACCCGATATATTTTTCAAACATTGGTTCACATTTCTAATATTTGAAAATACTTCCTCTGGATATTATACTTTGAAACTTTCAGCCTGGTATTTTTATACTATAACCCTTTTGTTTATCCCACTTTCAAGTAGCAAAATGTTTTTATTTTAATCATAACAATGTTAACTAATGCCTTTAAAAATGAATAGGAAAGTAATTTGGAAGGGATGACTACTGGGTTATTTTTGAATTGTGAATACTGTTATGTCCTAAGATCAGCAAAGCATCAAAATAATTTGGAATATTTTTACTCAGTGTTGCTGAATATATGTCATGCACACAGAAACGTGTGCGCGCGTGGGCGTGTGCGTGTTTGCATGTATTACACATATTCTGAAACATAAAAGTTTGGTCCAAACTTTCCAGATATTTCTCAAATATATTGCAACTATGAGCATGATGAGGGCATTTAAAGAGAATCACTTTTCAGGGGACAAGATTTTATGAAGATGTTACTTGGCGACAGAATTAGAAATTAAAAGATTGATATTCTCCACATTAACAAAGCCGAATCCCCTCTTTAATAGCAAAAGAAATCCAGATAATCATCCTTATCATCATAAATATTGCACTGTGGGAATGTGACAGCTCAAATAATGTTCAGCGAAAAGCGATTTTTTTTTTTTTTTTTAAAGACTCAGGTGACAGCATCAGGCTGCTGGTTATAAAAGGTTCAGACCGATTAACTCCACTTTGACTTTCGTACTTTTAGTCTTATGCTCAGAATGAGTCTAAAACTATTGGGATTTAGCGTTTGACATCCTTGCAATCCTGTATGATACATTCAAAGAGTTAAATCAAGTACACTGAGATAATGATAAAAATGTAAGCCTTTTCCTCCTACATTTCTCTGTTTCCCATTTTTCAATATCGAATTGTAATTATACTAATTTTATTTTGCAAGAAATTCTCGAGATCGAATGATTGAGAATTCCCAGGGCTCACTAATCCTCAAACTCTAAAAACGGGGATTGGAAAAAACAACGTTATTAATGCCACTTTACGGCAATATTTTGACACATATGATTTATATTCTGACAAATGAGAAATCAAGCTCAGTATCAGCTTTTCCATTACAAGTCCAGCCAGCATTGAACATGTTGAACTGCGGAGGCTTTCAGACTCCTCTTCAACATGTCAAATTTTCTATCTTTTTTCTTTCTATTCTCTCCCTCTCTCTTTATCTCTCTCTCTCCCTGTAACTCATGCACATTTCTTCTTTGTTATTTCTGTTATTTCTTCTCTACCCCTTCTCTACCCCTCCCCCCCTCTCTCTCTCTCTCTCTCTTTCTCTCATTATCTCGCTTTCATATTTTGTCACTCTCAAGCAATGTCATTTCTCTTGTCTCTACCTGTCCCATGTACCTATCCCACTCCTCTCTTCCACTCTTTCATGTCTTTAGTCACTCATCATTCCTGTCTCTCTCAAACCTAAGATGTAACTATGGTAACTACCCTGCTGGAAAGAACACAGTGTCTCACACTGTAACCACAATGTGAAATCATCTTCACACTGCTAAATTTGAGCGTTTTAACAATGTGAATCTCATATTCACAGAGTCCACTATGTGAACACACTGTGAACACTCACGTTGTGGAGGTGTCCACAGTGTGAAATTATCTTCACACTGTTAAATTTGAGCGTTTTAACAGTGTGAATCACATCTTCACATAGTCCACTATGTGAACACACTGTGTGACACTGTGATCTTTCCAGCAGGGTATGTCACCTCCATTTCTACACTTACCCCCCCCCCACCTCCTTCTTTCGCTTGCTCTCCCTCTGCTTCTATATTTCTTTCTATCCCTTACGATTTTTTTCTCTTCCCTGTCTTTTTGTCTTTCTTATTATTCACTAGGTTTATAATTTTCTTATACTGAAAGCTGTGGGGTTAATATTGGAGCGCCTTGAGCACCTTGTTTGGTGGATACGTGGGCTATACAAATATCCAATATTTTTATTATTATAATTATTATATATCATCATTTCTATTTTTCCAACGTGGTCTATTTCGTCTCATATCTTTCTGTTAATCTGTCCCTCTCTCTTTCTCAGTTTTTCCTCCCTATTTCTTCCTCCTTCTTCTCCTCTCCCTTTGCCTCTGTCTTTATATTTCTCCTGCTCTGTTCCTCCCTCCTTCACATTCCATCTCTAATTTTTTTCTCTATTTTTTCTGTCCTTTCATCACGCTTCTTCATCTTTTTCAATAGACGCATATTCATATTCATAGTAAAATAGTAATTGGTGATAGCCAAAAAATAAAAAATAAAATAAGAAAGATAAACAAAAGCCAAGTAATGAACAGACAGATAATTAGATAGAAGTGAAGTGCTAAATGAATAAGAGGATGTATAGAAACACATAATGCACTTCGAATGAATAATAAAAAGCAATATACTCGTAGTATTCATCAAATGATATTGTTTCTGACGTTCACGTTTTATGAATTTATACACGTATATACAGTATTTGAGCAACATGTCGTATACATGTATACCATAATCAGTAATATGTGTTGTGCCTGTTTATAATACTCTAAAAACAATGTTTAAAATCATTATTTTCACATGCAAGACACCGTATATACAGCTAAGGACTATAGAGACTACTTTCACTTTTTATGTGAAGTTGATACTTATTACAGGTGCATCGTGAGTTCTACCGATCAACACAAAAGAACACAGGCTACGATTAGAGTTGTTTAGAGTTGAAAAAGATAAGAATTACTTGTAAATTCGGCAAACCTACAGAGCCCATATTGCCACAGGTCATCTGCAGGTACTTGGTGGTAGGTACTACAAAATATCCTTCAGTGAGGGCGGTAGTAAGAATTATCTCATCATGTGCCTTTGTCACGGGCTTGACTCATGAGAAAATAGCCGAGGATTATTGGATTGTTTCAAACTTATACCAAGAATGGATGATGACACTTTATTCTCGACCATGTGATGTATATTATGTACATTATGTTTATAAGATGTTTTTGAAGATCTCTGGGGGTTTTTTAAACAACCTTTTCTCGGGGGTAAAAACTCACCCTGACTATAGACCAATTTCACAACGTAAGAGGGCAGCAGACTGTTCGACACAGGTCGACATACTGCGGTGGGCGTTCGAACTTTTATAGTACACAAGTCAATAGCGCGTTATGTACATTCGTTCGATTTTTTGTCTATTTTGACCAATATAGGCCTATGCAGATTTTTTTTAATATTTGGCAATGAGAAATTGTCAGGGAAGTTCAGGTCGCAGCTGTGCGGTGCTCGAATGCTACAAGAATTGGAGAAAGTTTAAAAATTGGAAGCTAACTGAGTGCGAATTCACTCGCTTTTGACTCATGAAGCCTGTTTGTGTGAGAAGCCGTACTCCCTACACAGGTTTCCGTAAACAATGCGAAGGAATCCGTCGCCAGTGGGTAAAATATCAACAGAAAGGACTTTGAAGTCACGAGACATTATCATTATGTACTTTGGCGTAAAATTTAATGAGTGAAAACATGACTTTGTAAACAGGGTAAGATTGAGGGCTCCCGTTTAATACGGCTTCTATGCTGCAATCGAACTTATACTGAGAAAACAAAGTTGAAAAACTATCGAAAGTACAAAAATACATCATACCTTCATTTGTCAGATATGGCCATTGTCTTACCTCATGTACCCATGTATCCATGCTTTATTTCATTGATCTAGAGTAAAGTAAATGGAACAATATTAGGGCATATCTCATATCTTACAATCATTTTGTACACAGAGCCAATCGCGGTCAGCGCGCTTGCCCACCGCAGCAATGGCGTCGCCGATAGAGGGCCAAATACATAAACCGGAGGTGAAATTGGTCTATATACGCGGTATCTACAGTCGACTGACCTAGATTATTAACTGGATGGTCATTAGAAAATGCTAGTACCCAGTCATTAGCACTTCTAATGACCAGTTACTTTTCATGACAAAACGAATGCTATTCCACATGTCCGTTTTAAACTGACATGATCATTGGATCAGGTACGTCATCATATATCCTTAAAGAGTTAAATATCGTGGATAGTATTAGCTCAGAAATATTGTTCCACCTGTCGAATTATTTGAATGAGCCGAGTATATAAACTAATCGTAAATTTGAAATGCTAAAGGACGTGACGTTGTGGTGCTGAAATATATACATTTTATCTTCACATTATATAAAAAAGAGTATAACTAGATACCACTAGGAAACATGAACAAAGATACGGAATCAGTATATTAGGTGACAGTGTAAAAACCCTCTTTATAAAGGCACCGTATATCAATTAAGCATCAATTGATTATAACAAAGTTAAAAAGTGTTACTACAGTAACATAAAACACAGCGGGAAATTAAATCAAGCTGATGACAATACTGAGCGTTAATCAGACGACACGAATAGTGATTTCATGGCTTTCATCATCCTATCTCACTCGTTATAGGCTGAAAGAATATAGAAATTATAAAAACTTCTCTTGTTTTTTTATGATTATTTGTTTTCATCATTATATGCTATCGTTATAAAGAAATACAAATGTTTCGAAAAGTAGGTTTAAGTTATGCTATCTATATACAAACTGATTTAAGATAATAGCACAGAAGAAATCATATGTTATATCATTACGAATAGAACAAGTGAAATCCTCTATGAAATAATGTAAAACAACATAAAATAACAATGTGAACGATAAATGTATAGTTTTGTACTGGAACAATTGAGCTATTACATAGCATTAAGAGTGAAACAAATATTGCAATCGGGATATTCATAGCAGATAACACAAAATGGCAAAAATTAGCAGAATAACTAGGATATTTTTGTCCCTTTCTCACACATCGTCACGTTTGTTCTATAAGATATCATACTATTATCATTATAAAATCAGTTCGATAAAATTCAAATATGAAATAGTAACCCAGCGATAACATAATTATTTGATGCAAGGACCAAAATTGATGCTGCTTTAACTCTTGTGACGTCTAACCTTTTTTTTTTTTTTTTTACATTTAAAAAGATGTATAATTTTCTTCTCTCGCATTTATTCTGGTGCAGGCAAGTATAGCTTTATAATTTTCAATTCTCATCATGTGATTATTTGTTAACTATCAGAAACTACCGCATGGATAACTTTCAATCCAAGTGACTTATATATCCGGACAGCTACTCTTCAAACTATATACTCCTGGGAGGGAGGGGAGGGGGCAATATTACCCCCGTACCTCCCCTCCCCCTTTTTAGCTTTATGGATGATTTCATATTTTGATAGACTGGAGTCGGTTTTCGAGAGGTTGTTATCCTGGGTAAGTTGTCCTAATTTAGTTATTCTGAGATAACCCGAACACGATGTATAATATCCTTTACTGGGTTTTATGTTTGATGTCACATATTCATAATTCAATGTGTCCGTTAAAAAAAGGTCAGCTTACACTTTAAAAAAAGAGGATTACTTCTTCCGAATCCATATAGTAACCTTTTATACCTATAATTAGTTCAATGCTATATCAACTGATACCAGTCATGCCAATAAAAATGCTAGCTAGAGTTACGGCAGTAAGGTGACGACCATTTTCTCATGCCGACTAGCAAAAATGAATCACGACGAAAGTCTCATCTTTCTCCGCGTTGTCATGGCAACGACAGGTTGATGACCTTCAAGAAATCATCGCTTAACCATGATGTAACAGTTTTAGCTCCACGGCAGCCCCAAATTGGCTTTGGTGTAGCAAAGAGTACTATCAGGCTAGATATGAGGAGTCGAGTTGGAGAATGGTGAAGGTCGAGTAAAAAGCTTGATAAGGAGTGGGGTGAAATGATTCTATTTATATCTACATCGTTCCATTTAAACCGGAATATTGGCATGCCGAGAGGGATGAACTTTGTGGTACTGGGTAACTCACTCCAGTCATATTCTCGCAGTGCTGTTTCGCCTTCAGTCGAAGCGATGCTATGCTGTTCGAGCAAGGCTCTCTGTACACGTAGGCCGGAGCACCCGGCGCCGATGCGTATGGATAACCGGGAGCCCCAGCGGCTGCTGCAGCGGCGTTATTCAGAGAGTTCAGTTGCTGTCCCACACCGTTCACCGGCGTTGCGGCGGAAAACGTCGAACTGATAGTCGTCGGCGGGTTGAAGCACATCGGTTGACTCGTCATAGACAATGGGTTCACCGTGTTCAGCGACCACGCGAAGCTCTTAGAGCCGAGTGGGTTGGCGGTTTTCGCTGCTGCCCAGTTGTTGTAGGAATAGCCCGAGTAGAGGCCGTCATCGAAAGGTTGCATGAGGCCGTTGAAACCCGCTCCGAGTCCGTTCTTTAACTCGTTCATTTGATTCCGCTCTCGTTTCCTCCATTTTGCTCGCCGATTCTTGAACCAAATCTAAGTAAAAAAGATTTTAAAAAATAAAATTAACGATTGAAGAGGGGCCTTTGGTTAATCTAAACAATATATTCATACTGCACAACAAATCCACATCACAGGGTGCTCAAGGCACTCAGAATGCATTATTACCCCCAGCAGTGCCGGATACCCATTTATACACCTGGGTAGAGTAACAACAAAGGTGGATTCAATGTCTTGTTGAAGGACATAAGGAGCCAGGCATCAGGAAATTGACCTCAGGTTTACGGTCAGTTTATTCTGTTTAATCTCAAATAGTTTGATAGTTTGTCAAACTGTCTTATAGTTGATATTCTTGTTTCAAATATTTTCACATGAATTATTCATTCCCGGGCCGAAAAAGAATTTATGTATATCAGACCTGGCAATAAAACTTTTAAAAACAAATTACTTGTCAACATTACAGACAACATAAACCTTCGGATCACGGCATTAAACGTACTTTATCACAATATTCAGATATTATACATGTGATAAGTTTGGTATCATTATCCCTATATACGGGCAGGCATTTAAATGTCAATATTTTCCTTAAATCCTCCTTCAACCTGTCAACAAAAAAATAAACCTAATGAAGTCTCAAGCAAACAATATGGAATATTTTCACACGATCATGTTTGGGGAAAAAAAACACATTGGCCTCAAATTGACGTTTGATTGGGCTTTTGCTAAAGTTCATATATGTCCAATTTTTGTGAGCCACATTCCTCTTTCGTCCGCCATTATTATTATTGCGCACTAAAACCGGTTCCCGCGTTCATCAAACATTTCGACTTTGAGAATAATGGAAGAGGGAAATTGGAAAGGGTATATGTGAGGAGAACATGAACCGATCAATCAAGGAAGGATTAGGGAAACAAAATGAAGAGTCCTAGCCTTGACAACTCAATTAGAGAGACTTCGTGAGCTGTAGAAGAAATATTACCATACTCGACTGAAGATGGAATCATATAGAAGGGGGCAAAATAATACCCTTCCTGTGCTGCTTGACCCCAAAAAGGCATAATCACATGATCACAAACCTGCACATTAAAGGAGTGGACAATACTAGACAACGCTTTCTAGGCCTATATAATGATTTTTTTTTAATGAAAAGATACAAACAACATATTTATAATAATCTGATTTATCAAAGGGTTATTTCTCACAGCTGCATGTTTATGGCCACTTTGGCGAAATAAAAACCAGGCCTCGCTGAAAAAATTCGGTCATAAAAAACATGAAAAAGGTATCTCTATGATATCAATATCAGCAAATTGTGATTGTTAAGCTGCTTATAAAACAAGTGAATATTACACTGACATATTTTTTCTGAAGTAGCAATAAACCAATGTTTTGTTTAACTCTCGGTATAACAAGAGCTACGGAATTATTTCAATAATTATCAGTATACAGTTGATATAAAAAAACCTTTAAAGACACATGACATTTTGAAATATTATTAATGTAGCAACAGCGAAAACATCAACAATAATAATGACAACGACGACGCCAATGACAACAAAGACAACAACAATTACAGCCAGCAGCAGCAATAAAGTCGCAAGAATTAGACATTTTTTTTTTAATATTCAAAATATCTCGTTTGATCAGGAAATGAAACAGACCTTTATTGGTAATTTTTTTGGTGATTCATTCGACAAATTAGATTCCTGGACGTAAGTTCTTAGTCGTGTTAAATGCAAAAATATATATAAATAAAAACTGAAAGTGGTGCTTAACTTTATGTTGCAGAACCATTTTTACGGTTTAGAAGTGTTTTTGCCTTAGCTCTTTGCCATGTGCAAAAATTCCTTAACCCAACAGCTATTATTTTAGTGTATACGCATGTCACATACATTGGACCACTCTAGGGTCCTTTCTATAAATAACAAGAATAGTATTCTCCCCAATGGCACCTCTGCTCTCATAAACAGAAAAAAATGAGTGTCTGGAAAATTTATGAAATATGATATGACTTTCCAGTTAGACCACGAATCCCCAGGGCGCCGCGCCTACGTAACCACGTTATGGTATTAGAGCGAGGGATTTAAGCGAGTAATTGCCTCTGTCCACGGCCGGAATCCCCCCGCGTGGGTATAGTCGTGAATGGTCATGTACCACTATTACTAAATTAAGTGGTTTGAGTGCTAGCCAGCAAGTTATGAATAATGTGACGGTATTTTGTATACAGTTCCATAGGAAGGGAGAGTTTTATTGTTTAATCTCTGTTGTTAGTAACTGCTGATTTTTCATGAGACACCCCCCTCCCCCTTTCATGATCAAGTCATGAGCGTTATGATAGTTACGACGATGAAAACGAATTACACAGATATCCCCCCCCCCAAAAAAGCGAGTTTTTTATGACAAAACATTTCTAAAGTTTCTTCGTGCAGGTACATTGCTGCGTAATATTCGAAAGCATACAAAAAGTATTTTAGTATTATATTTGGAAAAGTATAAGCAATATGATTACGGATTCGTTAATATGAAAATTGGAATATCAAAAACACATTTATCTCGTCCACCCCATTCATAATATAACAGGCACAAGTTTTAGTTTACTTCCAAAGTTTACATATTTTAAAATGACTGCTTTACTTGACTTAACTAAATCACGACATTGCCGACATTGCCAACATTTATCTGAAGACTATCACAGGATATTGTTATTTAAAGGAGACTGAAACACTACGGTTGGGAAAAAATCAATTTTAATGAAAAGAGGGGGTAGAGAGAAGCAATCTTTTTAAAAATCGGTTACCAGGTTACGAAATGAAAAAGTTATGAAAGTTTGAACAGTCTCAAATTACTTTCTACGGATCCTCAAATTGGCAACGTTGCTTTAAAAATGGCAGGTTTAGAAGGACAACTCTTAATTATTATGTTTTGTAAATAAAATTTCATGTTTTCTCCATTATCTCTGAAGGTGCAGCTTGTCTCCTTCTAATATCAAGATATATCATGGGAAAATGTATTTGACACATAATGTTGACTTCACAAAGATACAAGCGGCATCTTTAGAAATAAAGGAGAAAATAATTTTTGTGTACAAAACATATTGAGAGTTGCCCTTCTAAACCTGCCATTTTCAAACAACATTGCTAATTCTCAAGTTGAGGATTGCCATAGAAAGTAAATTGAGACTTTTCAAACTTTCATAACTTTTCATTTCGTAACCGTTTTTAATGGCCTTTTCTTTTTTTATATTGTTTCTCTCTATCCTCTTTTTTCATTAAGATTGATTTTCTCCAGGGTTTAATTCTCCTTTAAGACGAATGGTACAATATGAAGTTAAAAGTTGGCTTAATTTCAATAAAGCGAGGAGTTTACAGTTCAGTAAAACTTTATTCTTGTAGTGAAAATTACGAGGTTTACGTTTAAAGTATAAAAAAATATCCCCATGTAGATAAATATGTAGTGGAATTTAGGTTTTCATTCAATTTTGTGGAAAATACAAATATTTTCCCCAATTTCTGAACTATATCGCCCTCTCGATCCACTCCTTAGGCGAGTTCTGTCCCACTTAATACCCAAGATCCTGCGTTCTTTAACCTCTACGCCGGGAAGTGCAGGCTCGTTCTAAAGCTATGGATGCTTGCAAAACGGAAGCAGTAGATAATACAAGTGAACTAGCACGTTTCTTGTTGAAATAGACCGTTTTTGCCAAAAATAGCAGCGCGAGAGATAAAGAGAGGCAGTATGAATGTGCAGAAAGATATGTTAACGGGTATTAAGTCATGCACATGGAGCCCATGGAAGAGTGTCTTGCACAGCATGCTTGCTGCAGCATGCTATATGAGTACGATTCACTATCATACACCCAATTAAGGTACATGTTTCTCATATGAATCTAATCACATCATTGTCAGTTGTGTGATATGGTATTCCTTCGTGGCAATCTCATAATAATTCTAAAACTGCTGTTGTTTTTAAATATTTTAATTATACCTGGACTTAAGAAAATTCTTAACTCTCACTACTAGTCTTTTTACACAATGAATTCTGCTATCTTTCTCCAGTAACGTTTGTATTTGTTAAAGAGATTTCATAATCATTTTCCCTTAATCTTTACGAACTATTTCATCAATTCCTTTAAAGCCCGTTCCATGTCAAGCAGAAGCTTGAATACGATTAAATGATTAGAAATATTGAGAAAAAAGAGAAATGTGAAAATCTGCTTTAACAAAGTAGAACTGCGATAAACACAAACTCTGATGACTTTTGTGTAAAGTAAAAGATTTATACAAACTGTTGTTTCTGTTTTAAATTTTTACAGCTACCCTGTTTCTCTTAGGCCAGGCGACCTTTCATTCCAAGATAATTGAATATTATGTGTGTATATATTTCTTAAGTCTTCCGCCAATAAAATCAATAAACTAAACCAAATGCGTCATGGATACATTGGGAAACAGAATATGTAGAATAACTCATACTGCGTCATCTATAATCCCACCTGTCTAAAGGCACTTATCGATCAAGAGGAGGGGGAAAACGAGAGGATAATTTTACTTGTGCTTGCAAATCCTGTAAAATTGTGCTGAATTATGTATATTGTACGCTTTCAAGGAAATAAACTTCAGCTCAGATTGAGAGGAATTCGAAAGTTCATGAATAAATAAATCTTAAACAAACAAGAAATTAAGATATTAGATTGAGGTTTTTCCAATGACCACTCTGACCTCGAAGGTATATGATCATCATAACTGTCGTCAGAAACAATTGGAGATACGCTATTGTTTTAGAGCGTGAGAAAAGGAGATATTTTGTTCCTGTTTCACCGGGGGACCTTGGGCCTAGAGACGAAAAAATAGAGAGGAAGTTTTCGACAGGAAAGAAAAGATTTGGAGGTGATGACGGATTGGAAGGAAGATGGTGCCAATCGATTTCTTGATTCTTTATGCGTCTTCGGCACATCTTTCTCATTTCTCTACGGCAATCCGACAAAATAAAACACGTATTACCGTTTGGGTATTCAGCATAACTTTCATTTCTTTTTACTATTATTATTATTATTTTTATTATTATTATTATTATTATTATTATTATTATTATTCTATTCCGAAAAAAGCGTTTCGATTTTTCTTTTAGCTCTGTCGGTAACATTTGCAAAGTCTCGATATCTGAAATCATAACAACTCAGTCTGCAAATATTTTTATCAATATCAAAGAAATTTTTAATATGATATCATTAGGAATTTCCAGCTGAATTAAGGTTTCGGGGGGGGGGGATGACATCTTTATTGCATTTTAAGAGAAAACCTGTCAACAAGAAATTTGAGATATTTTCTTGTACCAGGTGAGGCGTTTGATATACATACTAACACAGAATCACGTGATCAGACAGTATATCAAATTGATAAATTTATAACTTTGAAAGAACAAATAATAAAAAGTCTATCAGAAAGGATCCTAAAGATGTCATGAATTGAAACGTTAATGAAAACGCTTCATATACCACTCGCCCTCCCCAAACAGGTCACTCTGTGGTCAATGCTTAGAGCAAATAAAATGAATTCGTATGAATGTGGTTATATTTTCTCACCAAACTAGCGTACTATGTAACTTTCACTTAATCGATTTGGCATAAAATCTATAACTGGACTTCAACTGAACTATGGCTGTTTATGACTCACAATGCTTCAAAAGTTTAAAGACCTTAAAAAAAAGAAAAGGAGTCACATATTGCAGAAGTCACACGTGTCAAAGCATCCTCCTTATCTCAACTCCTTTTCTTTCCCCCTCTTGAAAGGACAGAAAGTGACAAGCTTTCCAAAAGAAAATGTCGCGTTAATCTGTCAACATGATGCCGTGGGCAGTATTGAGCATGCGCAGAAAACGGAAACGTATCCCAGAAAGCCGCGCACGGTATTCATTATCACCCGTTCTGCTCAATTACACCTGGAAAAAGGAGAATGCTTTAACATTCAAGCACTTTTGGGCTGTTTTCCCAACAATGTTTCTGTCCTTTTCATTCTTTATCTATCGTTTAAGTGCTTCGAGCTATGTTTCCTCGTCTGAAAAATATTAGATGTGTGACAAGGGTCAATTCCCTAATGATCCTTACAGCGTGTGGTGAAAAATCTTTGGGCATGATAATGAAATTAAATTTTCTGATAAAGAAGTTCAAATTTTCTGTTTCGTGTTATCTCATCAAATACCCTTTTATCAGTCACCATCCATCATTGATCCATACTTTAATTCAATTTATCATATCCAATTTGGGGGGTTTAAAGGACGTGTTTATCTTATTGACAACTTATGGCAAGAGTGGCAATAAAGGAAATTAGCCTGTGTACGTACAATTAAGATCATGAGTTCACATTTGCAGACTTTTATCAAGAAGTTTTTTCATCCTACCCACAGTGAAGATCCATGAAAACAGAAAGTGGGAAAAACTAGGGGTCTGGCTCTCAATTTTTTTCAACTGTCATTTGCCCTTTTTTCAGAAAGCTTGGAAGAAAACAACCTAGCAGCTCCTGGAATTTCCTGCTATCGATCAAATGAAATTTTTGAAAATGACAAAAGCTGATTACTTCTAAGAAAAACAAAAAAAAAACACATGTGTATGGGCTTATAGGAAAAGAGATTAAAAGTGTCGTGCTTCTCTAACATGTCTCTATTCAGCATGTTCAGCATGAGTACGAAATATTTGTATCAAAAGCATTCAGATTAGTCAAATGGCAATTATCATTTCAAGACATTCTTCTGATGATATATAAAGCGATTGATATTCCCTATGTTTTGATTGCACTAAAGTTATATCACCCAGAAAAGTATATAACAGAAGTGATAAAGAAATTATGGGAATTACTTTGTGGAAAAATAGATACGGCATGTAACGCTTTAACTAGCTGAAAATAAGGAAGAGACATGTGTGATTATTTAGGCACGATAAAACCACAATCTTTAACCCAAACTTGTCGCACTAGAAATAAACAAAGGAGTGTAATTTTGGTCCCAAGAGCGCGCACTGATTAAATTTGTGCTTATCACTTGTGGTCACTCTAAATGTCGTTTTGTAGGAGAAGATTCAATAATTTCATCAATATGTTGTTTCCAATACACGTCTGCTTTATTGACTATACTCCGCCACGACAAATCTCATTTTATCTTCTGGGAAAAATCGGACAAGCCATATCAGATGATTCGCCGCTTCATATTTTTTGTCATTTTTTCTGCAAGTCTTATTTCTCGACGTCAGATCAAATTGCTGTCAATAGTGACAATCTCCACTCCCGTCTTGTCAAAACAATTGTTAAGAGTCCAGCCCCTTCGCTTCTTGACTCATCGAAGCCGACTTGCAATTTCCTCGGGTCTCGTCGGGTCTAAACACGGTAGGATTTTACCCCCTCCAGTTGCGTCCAGGCCAATTTCTCTCCTGATCTCGAGCTAACATTCGAAACCAATTTCATGTTCACTGGGGCATAATTCTACCTCCAGGCCGACTTTCGAAATTGAGATCTAAAAATGAAACGGAGCATTCATTCGCCTCAAGATTCTGTCTCCAGGATTCTCCCCTGATTTTTCTTCTCCTTCTGCTATATTTGTGTTTTTCTCTTTATATTTGTTTTAATCTTTTTTTTTAACATAACTTATAACGTTGGGTAAGTTTATCTGTTGGCGGTGCACGAGTTTTTTAAGTATCATACCGTGTTTGGTTCATGCAGAATCGCCTTTCGAAACAGACCTTCTTTACAGGTTGCATTATACATGGGTGTTTTATTTTTGGTCAACTTCCTATATGTAAGGTAATCATCTTATTATGCTAGTAAACTGGCTCCCTGGAAGACCAGCAGCAATATGATATTGCAGCTGGTTATGGACTACCAGCCGTATGTTTCATTTACTCTATTACCTTTACCACTTTGTATCTATGACCACCATATTTTGTGTATATATGTATTTCATGTGTGTCATTTTTATATACGGAAGAAAACATACAAGCATTATGACAAAATAATTCATTTTTATATATAAGAACAAAAGAAATGGACTGCATTATATGTAAAACAATTAAACAGAAAGTCCACACGTTAACATGTTAATGGTTCTAAAGCTTCGATTATGTTGCACATTCATTCTTATATTCTATGTTTTTGTTGTTTTCTTTTATATATACAAAATTCATCTCAAACATATTCATGATATTGTTTCCACTGAAAAGTAATGTAGAAAAAAATGAGAAATACATGGTTCAAATCCACACATTCAAAATTAAAGGCGAAGTGTGATAGCACACATACTTTAGAAGAAATAATGGACTATCCAAAAAAAGGCTATTTGGCCCAAGAGATACACTATCATGCATATATCTAATTATCAGATATAATCATGATGGAATTTCTAGAGAAATCGCCCTGAAAATTTATCGATGGTATAATAATCCACTATGTAGGAATATAAAGGACTGAAAACTCAGGAATTATATCGGCTCTTCGAGTGCTCATAAGATAGAGTTCCGATCATGCGATTAAAATTTGACATAATCTTTTTTCAAACCTATTTAGAAGTTTCGATAAAGTAAAGTTTTTATATCTGAGAGTTTTGTTCTTTTGTTGTGTTGGTTTTTCGTTTGTGTGTTCTCTTTTTCTTGTTTTGTTTGTATGTTTTGGGCTTTTTTTTTTTTTTTAAGATTTTCATCTTATAATGAGCTCTTGTTAAATTTCATTTCCTAGTAAAATCGGATGATTCCCGAAGACTTAAAAGGTACGTAATCGGTTTGTTATATTTATTGAATTAGTTTTTTTTTTAAATTAATTTTGTTTATGAGGGAGTTTTTCACAAATCTTGCAAAAATGCTAATGCAAAATGGTCTTACTCCCAACATCACATGATCGTTCGATTTCTCAGAGAGTCTTCCACTTTCCTTACAATCCTAACAATCAATTCTGACTTTTATCGGCCCGTTGGTATTTCGAATTCGAGAGCTGCCACGGTTAAAGTGAATCCACATGATATTGACGGGTTGATAGTAGGAGCGCCCTTTTACCCCTCCTCTAAAAGCACTACGCCCTCCTCCTCCTAAATTGTTTCGTTCTGAAAAGGACTCGATGCATGGTGCCATGGTACGGTTGACTGATAGGGAATAGCTCGCGGTGCAATTCAAGCAGGAAGGGCGGTTGCGCGGCCAATTTGCGGAGCGCGATATCTAACGCGATCGGTGTTACGAATTTCCTCCTTGCCTCCATGCGCAAAAACGACGCACTTTACCTCTCTCAAATCCAGATTGACTCGTTCAAAAAATTCCACATTCCAGTGGTGCCACTATTCCCTCTTTGAAAGGACGACCCCCCCCCCCCCCGCCTTGGCATTAAATTACCTTTGATACAAGTTTTTAAAGGGGGGGGGGGAGAACTAGACAAACAGGTCAGAAAATTTTTGAAGACAATAAAAAGGAAGCAAGCTTTTAACTTTTAAGCTGGTGAGCAAACACAGAGGCCAATTCACCATTATGAAAAGTTCTATCTTATTTTCCCCATTATTTTTAATCATTACAACAAAACCTCGACATATGGGACACATGTTCTTAAGGGTAGATTTCATCATTCACAACCAAGAAGAGGGGTATTTTCGATATTTCAGAATAAATGTTGCAAGATTCGAAAGGGAATCACAATGCTGCCATTTTTGTGTCATCAGTCAAAAGTTCAAAAGTTGAAAACTCTTTTATCCTTTTTCGGGTATTTATCGAATTGTCAAAATATTAAAACAAATTTGATCACTGAGAATAAATTGTGGGATTGTAAAGGCAATGTCCATTCTTCATAGTTTTGTCATGCCTGTACTTCACTTATATTCATCTAACATCGTCATAACCTCCATGCGTGCAAGTTTTATAATTATTTTGCGTACGCCATGTTGACCCGTTAATCCGTAATAGGTGAACACATGGAAAACACATTACCGCGAGGATTAGATCCAGCAGGACGAGTTCTACGCGGGTTAACATGGGATTAAGGATCGGCCAATCAGCGACCAGGAAATCGGGTCACGTGTGGTGAAATATTTTGACAGACGACGGGCCTTGAACATGGCTGTCGACATGGAGAGAGAGGGAAGAAAGAAAAAGGAGAGAGATGCAGGAAGAAGGAGGAGGAAAATATTGACAACATCTTGCTTGATGTGTCTGATATACATTGACGGGTATATTGGGAAAACGAGAGACAGAGATATTTTTTGTATTATTCTTATTTTAAAAGGCAAGTTACAAATAACATTATTTTAGCCATTTGATATCATATACGAGAGAAGGAAATGTTAGTTGGCA
Organism: Echinometra lucunter; assembly: GCA_029962745.1. NCBI lineage: Eukaryota > Metazoa > Echinodermata > Echinoidea > Camarodonta > Echinometridae > Echinometra > Echinometra lucunter. Next base: position 22,589,096 of record CM057170.1, read on the forward strand.
AGAGAGTGGATAATACATTTGAAAAGAAAAAATTAAAAGAAAAAAAGCGAGAAAGTGAAAGAGTGTTGTAGTAGAGAAAGAGAGGATAAGTTGTGTAGGGGAAATGAGGGTGGGTACAGAGAGAGAGCATCAAAAAAAACAGAGATAAACCAGAAAACTGGAAAAAAGGAAAATATTTCCTTGGACCATGAACAAAAAATGACAGGGAGTTCCCAGCAGGTTTGATTCAGATATGACATAATCATAAAGAGCAGTGACAGATAACATTTAATATCGCAGATTTCATCAGACAGTTAATGAACAAGATGCAAGTATACTCCATCAAGTCGTATAGGTCGTGTTCATATCTTAAAAAACAAGGACCAGACAGTTTGTCAAACACACAGACAGAAAAACAGATATGTGCAGACTAGAGGTGCGTTCAGATATGATGCGACTTTGTGCCACCACATTTTTGTGTTCAGATATGGCGCGACAATGTGGCGGCACAAAGTCGCATCATATCTGAACGCACCTTTATAGACACACGTCACAGGACGAATTCAGACAAGAACTTCTTATCAGCAGATGGATTTAACATCATAAAACAAGTCAGCAAGAAAAGCAAAACAGTTTGTTGGTTTTGTTTGGTTTTGTTTTGTTTTGTCTTGTTTTGTCTTGACTGAACCAAGCCTCGTTTTGTAACCAGTTCAAAGATTCAAGTTCCTTAATCTTCAAATCCCAGGAACATGGAAAATAATCCTGATAATTATTGCAGATACTTCAACCCAAAGGCAAGTCTGTCAGCATTTGCATATTCTTGGCTGACTTTCCATGAAAAAGAAACTCATTAGGAGGAGGGAAAATGTACAATAGATATTTAAAGCAATAATGACATAAAGGACAGAAAACCTAGATATTTCCTGATTATACAGGTAAAGAGTTTACATCAATCATCTCTTAGCATGCTTAGCCACAAGCGTAAAACCTACTTTAAAGCTTTCTTGAGTTCTTCTGATGTTATTCCACGTCGACAGAAAACTGACTCAAATTAATTCTGAATTGTTCATCATGAGGTCTTATTGACTAATGGTGCAATGAAAAAAAAAACACGAAGAAAACCTGGAATCACTTTCCCTGAAAATCGCAACTTATAATCACACAATATATCATCGCTTGTATATTTTAAGTATATAAAACAAAATGGAAAATTTCTTTTTGTGAATATCATCAGAACTTCATAATATCGAACTATCAGCACGTAATTCTGAAGCTCTGAAAGTTTATGTCAGAATGAACTGAACTAATGATTGTAGTTTTCATAATGAAATAACTTCAGTTGTCATAATATTTACAATTTACCAAAATAATAAGTTAGATTACAAGAAGGAGGAAGAGGAAGAGGAGGAATGGAACCATTTTAATTATTTCTCGGTACAGTCAACTTTGAAATTGTAATCAAGATGGGTATAATGATCATTCAACATTAACATGTTCAAAAACATGATATCTTTTAAAATTCAAATAAATCTAAAGGTTCTGGGGCACAGATTGCAATGAAAGTCTATAATCATGTTGTTGCATCGCGTTTATTTAACCAGAAAAATACAGTCTACGAAATACAATCTACATGGCAAGTACATACAGGGGCAGTCGGGCAAAGGTCGCATGCAGTCTCGTTATTTCATGTTTTTCGAGAAGGAAATGAAACTGAAATTGGAGAAGGAATTCATTCATTAAAAAAATACCGATTCTATGTATAACATTAGTTTCTCATAGGGTTATCTCGTATTTTAGTTTTTACGTATAATTCGAATTGGCCACAGAATTCTAGGGATTATTTTCCATGTTTCTGTAATTGAAGATATAATTTTTAGGGCATCGCTTCTATTTTTTTAAAATCATCTTTTGATCCCGGCCTTGCATTTCAAAAATATTGATAATTTTGGGAATGATGAATTTTCTTGTTTAAAATGATAACGATTCTCATATTGGATGTTTGAAAAAAAAGAGGCAAATCGATGCATTTCGGTTTTAACAGGAGAGAAACAAATCGGAAGTGGGGCAGAAAAAATGAGAATAGGATAGATTTAGTATCATAGTACATGTCCAAGTTGTAAATGGAGAAATGGTATAAGAATAGGGAAAGAGGTAAGATGCAAAGAAAAGAGAAGAAAAGTAAGGAAAAAGGAAGGGAAAAGGACAAAGAAGAAAGATGAAAAATGAAGATAAGGATAATGGCTTTTTCAAAAATGCAAGACGGAAGTCAAGAGAAGGGAGCGAAAATGTATAACTAGAACTAAACACCAAAAACTTTCAATCTTGAAATTGTTGTTGTTTCTTTTTTGTTTTTGGGGGTTTTTTTCTCCCCGAAAGAGAGGAAAGGAAGTAAACATGGTGAATAAAGTATATTAGCAATCAGGACACGTGAAAACAATTAAGAAGGACGTACAGCAGAAGGGGAAGACCTTTGCAACACGATTACGCACGCCGCTTGTCCAACATTCTTTATTCATGGTAAACAATAAAATAATAAAAAATCATGAGACCCAAAATCAAACGAGTGGGGCTGACGTAAAAAAAAAAAAAAAACATGGCCGTCCCATTGGTGATAATTTTGAGCTCATATCGGCATAGATGAAAGGGAAATAGTCGGAACACTTCAGTAGAAACCCCATGTCATCGCAAACTGTAGTCCCACATGAAAGGAAAGCATGTGGTGTTTTGCCCCCGAGGGATGTAATACAAAGACAGTACTGGGGTGCACCAGGTGTGGCCCTGATGACGGAATTGACGATGGGGAGGGGCTTTCGATGAATGGTGTGAAATTCTGAGTTTTTCTTCAAGGGGTGACGACGAACGCTAATTGAAAAGGTGAAATTGTGACGTCCTGGGACCCAAAACTGGATTGCATTTTTAAAGCTAAGAATTTACAAGAGTACTTCATGGGGCATACGATATGAAGGACAAGAAGAAAAACAAAAGAAAGTCACTTTTGTCAAAATGTTTTTGTTTCTGTATGTTCTGCAATATTTTCGTTGAAAGTATGATTAGCTTTATCCTTCAACGTATTTGAAAGGATCTCTTGAAGGTGAATATAATTGCAAAGAGCTATCTCTCTCTTCATTTTGATTACCCTTGTGACTTTGAACTATAAAACGAACAAGAGATAAAGTAAACTTGCAAAGTATATATATATATATATATATATATATATATATATATATATAATCTTGATTGGAATGACAGGGCAGGAACAGTACTCTACGGTGGTGCATGATTTTTCCTCTTATAATGGGCACGTCCAACCCCCCCCCCCCCTAAAGTTTTTAGAGTGGGCAGTGACACATGTGCGATTCTACGTAGTTAGATATGAAACCATTCTTTTACGGTCGAGCGCACTTCCATTCCACACGCCATGAACCCCAAATGTTACGTAACCAAACGAGTACAAAAACACATACAATGGGAAGGAACAACGCCAAGCGCAGTTGTTCATCATCACCCACTGCAATCCGGCTATACTCCCACAAAATATACTTTCCACTGACGCTGTGATTGTATTATGAGAAGCTAATATTTATATAATAGGAATGTTTTCTATCCATAAAAAAAGTTCTACACATCTATAAAACTTCTCAGAAACAGGTATTCTGGTGTAAAAGCCGATCGGCGGGTCCCTACATGAATAATTATGCAACCTTTTCCTTTTCTGTTTGTAAGCCTATAATGCGGCATTTCTGCGTCGTATTCAGACTGCCTATTTGCTTTCACATCCGGGGGTGTTTCAAAAAGCTGTTCGTAAGTTACGCACGACTTTACGCACGACTGCTGATAATAATAATAATATATAGTTCTTGTATAGCGCATATCACATGTGATATAACGTCTCTATGCGTTACCCTCTTGTGCTACATGTAAATGAATGAGAATCTGATTAGCACCAAATAACGTGTTCCAGTCGTTCGTAAAGTCGTTCGTAACTTACGAACAGCTTTATAAAGCACCCCCTGGTTCCCTGTCTAGTGAAGGCATTTGCATATTTTACAGAATGATGATAATATTATGCTCACTGCCAAATTGAGTAACGGCGAAAATTATTTTGCTACAACGATAAAGTACCGGCACTCTCGCGTGGTAACCCTATGCTAAATGATGACTTTTCTGTCATAATTTTATGTGAAGCTAATGAGAATTATAGTCTTTCTGGGCTTTAGGCTTTCCTTGATGGAATGGATACAACGTTTTATAGTTTTGAATCTTGCAGTTACGGCCTACGTGGGTACAATTTTATGCATATAATGTCAATAAGCTTTTGGCAATATACATTTCGTCTCTCACATGTCTCACGTACACAGTTTCCAAAAAAGAGTCCTGCGCATGACCTAGATTTCCATGACGATTGATAGTAAGACACGGCTCATATTTCAAAAAGGAAGAGAAATTTCGGCTAAATATTTCTCCATAAAGTGCAGTTACCTTCGCATCCGGCATCATTAATAGTAATATACTTCAGTATACATAATAATATGTGTGTTTTGACCGATATACAGCCGTGGGCTTGATGGTAGGAGAAGTCAAGGTTAAGGAAACAACTCCGCCGGGACGGTCGGGGGAGGAGGTTGATCCCTCTTCGCTAAGAGGTATAACGCGATCTCGTGCTCACGCGAATCAAGTATACAACTCTACAGGCGATTCTCAGATGATAAAGAACCGAAAATATCCTCTCATACTAAATATCCTCCTAATTATCCTTCATCATGTTCATTACAGTATATTATTTTGTTTATATTGTTTATTTGTTTTTTTTTTATATCAATCACCTTCTTTATCTTTCATTCCAACTTATCCACTTAATTAATCTTCACCACTTTCACCTTCCAACTGGCTGTTATTGATCTTTCTTTTGTTTATTTTTCATCAAAGGCATTGCGATTATTGTTTATCTATTCCTATGAAAAAAATATATTATTGCCATTTCTTTCAATTTTATGGGGGGTAAACCATTAATTACTTATTGTAGTCTAATTCTTTTCTATCTGCAACTTGAGGTCATTGAAAATTGTGCAAACTCTCAACAGTTTATGGATAGCCAAATAACAAAATGTACGAGCTTTATTAATATCGTGTTCGTGCATGGTGTTGTGACGTCTGCAATCATCATGATAATGACAGCAGACATGGTAGAAAGAAGATGTTCAAAACAGAGCAAATCTAGAAACATGAGAGATGATGACAAGTTCAGGGGTCAAGTGAAACCTAAACTAGAGATGTCCGCTACGGAGATTCCGGATAGATTAAGGCGAGTCCTCCCCCACCAAGGCACTTTAACAAGGCCCGTCTGAGAAGGACGGCTTGCGTTGTGGGCTGCAGACTGTATTCAGGATGCCGAACGAATCGGAGCGACACGCATGCAGGCTAGGCTAGATTTGTGCCGTTTCTACGGGAAAACAAAGCGCAACATTCTTGCTTTCTGTTTTAAAACTGTCCTGATAGTTATCAATGATTCTTAGCATGGGTAACTCCTTATAATTATGTTTTGCAATTCAGAAAAGTAAAATGTTTAGGAGTGGATGCAAAACTGTAAATCCAAAAAAGGTGTATTTTATTTCTAAAATACCCTAGCAGTATTGCTGCTATCCTGGCTGCTACTGGGTGATGAAGCTTCTTTTGGTATGCAAAACTAACGTTTTTAAAGTCAAAATGTGTATCAACATTCATGTCAAATTCTAGAGAATTAACAAGAAAATAAAAGAACTGACATAGGATGAAGGGAAACAAGCACAGTTAATAGGAAATTGACAAAAATAACAGAGTGATAAAGGGAGAAAGCACTTAGGAGAAAAGAGAGAGCACAGAAAGATAGGAAATGAAAGGAAATGAAGAGAGGGGAGAAAAGGAGAGAGAAGACAGAGGAGGGAACTTTATTTTGACAGGCCCGTATATACCTCGCTCTTCCATCAGACCTTTGGGTCGACCGCCATGGGGTCACGGCCGCGTCACGGTCAAGCTTAAGCTCCGTAAACCACGGACCATGTTTGTGTAAGAAACCCTTTGAGTGGGTTCAAGTATAAACGACAATGCACTTTCCTTCAGGCCTTTGTAGACAGATCGATGAATACGTCTGCATGTCTAAGCTTTATACTAAATATTTTTAAACATTTTCTCGACAGTTTTATTTCTTATTGTATTGTATATCAGTATGCTATTATGTCACACACGCACACACACATATACGTATATGTATACATATATATACTATATATATACATACATATTATAGAAAACTGTTAAAGGTGGATACGTGACAGACTACTTCAAGCGAGCTATCACACAAGCAAGCACCTCCCAGCCCACAACCACAGTTATTAAGCAGGTAATGATTAAAACTGCATGTACAGAAAACGTTACATCGCTTATCATTACATTGAGTTACATATTATTTATTGCATTAAGTCAAAAGTAAAATTAAACAGTAACAAAAAGGCAAAGAAAAGCGAAGGTTTATGATTTTGAGTAAAATGAATATTCACCCATTTCGTAGGGTGTGGCATCGTGGCGAAACAAATTTCTTGGATGTGTCACTTACTTTCTCGAAAACTGAAAGAAATGTGCAACACTGTCCTTATCTTGTTCTATTTATTTTCCTGTATATTTGAGGAAGGTGATTTTGACATTGAAATCATATCAGGCAACGATTTATTACTCACATGGATGTGTATAATGATGAAAACAATAGCTGTATATACATTTTTTTTATAACTCTCGCAATATGACTAAGGCTTTGAACAGAAGAATCTTTCTCCCTCATTTTTTGAAGAACGACAAAAAATCCAATTGCTCTCAAACGAGTTTTCTCACTCCTTTCTTGTTACCCGTATCAATCATCGCCTCTTTGAAGCTAGCGGCGCGTTGTCAAAGAAACACGGGGCGCGAGCCGCCTAGTCACCCTAGAACGATCGATGGAGCTTTCAGCTTCACCTCGCGCTCGACATCACGTGTCTCTATAGCTGACTTATGGTTTAAGGAATCATGACTAAAAATGTAGTCATAAACATACTTCGCCAGGCTCGGCATCTATTCCAACAGCTATGCGTCATCTACTAGCTCTGCCTGCCACAATATGATATGGAAAAAAAACCTGAATTGATCGCGCGGGAAACGGAATCTAGACACAAAGCAAAATTTATGTCATCCCTGAACATAAGTGGCGATGGAAAGGATATTAGGGAACACGAAAGGAGTATGGAGTATTAAAAAACCCGCATCCTCAGCATAGAGTGATATATCTGGCCCAGTACCAAAATAGAACGGCTATATACCGTGATTTAGTGCTTCTGCCGCTCGCTCATGAACCTGCTCGATGTACACGCTTCATATCCGATGTATTATTATTGGCAATTCGGGGGGCCATTGTACATAGATTTAGTCAGGACGTTGTCTTTCGTATATTACTCGATATGGATCGTGGTATATTTCTTTTTTCATATCTAGTGATGGGAACAGCGTTTTTTGTTTGTTTTTTTTTTGTTTTTGTTTGTTTTGTTTCTTCTTGTTCGTTTGTTTGTGTTAAGGAGTACAAGTCCTGAAAATGGAACATGGTAAAAATTATATTTTTCATCATGATAGTATTAACATCATAAAGTGACGGCTAAGATAAATTATCAATGCTTACATGTCTCCATGATCGCCCTTATACAAATCGAGGATTTATTGCAATAAAGGGCTATCTGCATTTTTGGTCAAAATGAGATTTCAAAATTAAAATGATCCAGTAGAGACCAGGGACTCCTTGGTAATAATGGTTTCTACAGGCAAACTTTGCTGCAGCTGGGTATCACCCATAATAGATATAGCTATCTGCTTTAAACTGCAGTGTGTCGGTGCAACAAATCTTCATTTCAAGATTTATCAAAACTTCCAAAAATGTAGATAGCTCTTTGTTGCACTGAACCCTCGAAATAAGCAACCTTGTTTAAAAAAAAAAAAGAACATAAAAGCAGCGAAAAAAGACCAAAACAGAATATACATTATACTCACGCATCTGATGTCATTTTTGTTGGAAATGTTTGCATCATGATATACATTATGTTTCATTTTTCATGAAGTATTGTTTAATCTGGTCCTAATTTGTCGAGATTTTCGTTCCAGTTTTAAAACGACATTGACAGTTTCAGCACTTTACATATCTTTAAAACATATTTAGGATCGAAATTACATTCTTGCAGAAACGTAAAAATGTTTTTTGATCAATGCTACATTTTCTAAGCTGTCACTCCATACATGGCATACAATCATAGTCTGATTCATGTATGTTTATACACACTAAGAAAAAAAGTTCAATTTTGCAACCTAAATGCAACGCTGGCAGCACCTTTTTGGGTGCAATCTTGCACCCTACACTGGAAAAGGTGCAAAGATGCACCCTTCTGTATTTGTTTGCACCCGGAAATGCCCGTCTGCACCCTTAAAGGTGCAAGGTACAACTTTGCACCTTTAAGGGTGCAGAAATGTTTGCATTCAAAGGGTTCAAATTTGCACCTTCCCAATAGGGTACAACTCTGCACCTTTAAGGGTACAAAATGTAGCTCACTGCATCCTTAAACGAGCAAAATGCTTCTTAGGGTGCAAAAGTTGTACCCATAAAGGAGCTCCCGGTGTTGCATTTGAAGGGTGCAAAATCAAAAACTTTTTCTTAGTGTGTATGGGGTCAGAATGTGTGCTCAAGTGCTCTCAGCCTCTTGAAACCTACAGGCATGAAAGCAAATATATACTTTACAATTAATCATAATTCATAATAATCTGTTCTCCACTTCAACAGGTATCACTGAATTGAGCAGTTCCCCCTATATATATCTCGTATGAATCAGAGGAATTAACCTAATTTCATATCTGATGGGTATACGTCTGCATTTGCTATTTCTGAATATTCAAAATCTACCTGACCAAGTACTGGTCATGTCGAAAATGCTGTGATATTTTGTTGCTCTATGAATTGGAGTGCCTTTCGTATATACGTCAATGTAATACGTTTAAAGTAGTGCAATTGGGGCAAATAAGTGGCAATGAATAGACAAAGGCGAAGGAAGAAAGATTGCGTAGTAGACTCACTCGTCATGTACGGGGTTAGAAGCGAGTTTCCGCTAGATTTAGGAAGGTTTTGCAAACAAATTTGTCACAGCTATATTCTGACATGGGTGACGAGATAAACTGTTTTGAGTGGACCCTATTTTTTACAAAAGACAAAAGGAGATGAATATGAATCTATGGGAAAGTATATGAAAGGAGAGAAAATGTTGGATAAAGTTTGAGTTGATTTGATTTGGATTTGATTCAATTTAAATATTTTTTTTGTTTTTTTTTTTCTTTAAAATTTACTGTACAAACTGAATACTTCGTAATCCTAGGTTCCCACTGTCGTGCGACTTATCACGAACGCCACGATTGGCCATTCGTAGCTGATCGTGGAACTTTCACGTTTGGAGCAGCGTTACCATTTCCCATCTTGCCTCTAGTACCTTTGGGTGTCATTTCTCAAAGGCTCCAAATCGTTACAGATCACGGGAGATCGTGCGATCCCAATAGAGCTTAAAGCGTTTGTCTTTTACAAGGTTGATTCCAACAACCATGATTTCAAAGTACGATTAGATGCGATCTGTCGCACTTTTATACGATCTGATGCGATGCTCAAGTTCGATAATTAATCGTATTGATCGCAGAAAAATTTTGAACCGTCCAAATTTTTCTACGATCAACTGCGACTGCCACGACTGACCTCAAGATATGATGAGATCTGATATGATCACCACGATTACTCCACGATTAAGACCGTAAATTTGAATCGTAGCGCAAATCGTGATAGAGGGAACATAGCATAAGGACAGATAATGCAATTAATGAGCTGTCGAAATAAATTAATCACATTTCACAGACTTAACATACATGAAATCATTAAGAAGGATAATATATAAGGCAATAATAGATGATAGATAGCATTATGATAGTAGGCGGCTATGTATAAACAAAATTAAACATGTTCAATAATACAAAGATTTCTGTGGCAATTTTCATGTTTATGTGATAAAAGAGGTTCTGCAGAAAGAAATGGGTGAAAATGTTTTTTTTGTTTTTGTTTTTGTTTTTTTTTTGTTGGGATTTTTTTTGTGTGAGGTTTTTTTTTTTTTTTCTTTTCTTTTTACAGCAGGAAAATCAAGCAAAAATGAAGCAATGGGCAAGAATAGCGGGGAATCCAGAACCAAATATTACAAAAATAAGCGAAAGGCGTAGAAAGAGTGCGGAGGCTATAATTGCTTGGTTTTTTGTTGTTGTTGTTGTTGTTGTTGTTGTTTTTTTTTTTTTTTTAGTTTTGTTTTGTTTTGTTTTGTTTTGTTTTGCTTCGTTTCGTTTTGGGCTTACCTACATTTACATTCATTTCATTTGCTTTTCCCAGTGTTTATTAGTTAGATTCCCAGTTTACAACTCCATGATTAACGGGATTCTGAAGAAATAGGCTGGTACAGTTTTATTACGACAGTGACACTACTTTGTATTAGACCTTTCATCCGATGGTAGTAATTGTTATCAACGTATTTTATTATAATTATAGAAAAAAGTGAAAAAAATTAATGCCCCTACCGTCATACGATGCAGGGACCCATTTATTATGATTATGATTATGATTGTTATCATTATTATCATTACTCTTATTAATAATATTATTATCATCATCATCCTTATCAACATCACTGTCATTAAAGTTAATATACTATGCACACATAAACAAATAAATGAAAATAACAAAATATATGCAATTAGATAGCATTGTAGGGATTACATGTCAGTTTTCGATATTCATTTACAAGAGGGCTATCAAATAACAATGAAACCTTTCACACGTTGCCTTGCCTTCAAAAGTTCAAGAGAGGTTACATGTTTAAAAAGGTGTACTTCTGTTAAATGATGCCAAATATATAGAAGGTTGGCGTGAATAGAAATTAATTAATGCAATGAAACAACACTTCGTGGGTTCATCCGCTTCAAATGTCATTGTTTACATGATTGTGTTTGTGGTTTTCAAAATGTACGGTTTTGTTAGCAAATCCTGCAGCAAATACTTTAATTCCATTGCCCCTACCAGTTGGATTAGTTGTTTAATCACTTCGTAAATTGAGAGTAGCTAACCGTTTCCGACACCACGGTGTAAATATGTGTTTGGAGCGTACAAATTTTGCGAAAAGTAGTTCGATGTCATTTCGATTGACGCTAAATAAGGGATTAGATGATTGTAGTAGGCCATCTCACGTTTAAGTTATATTCGAAATATTTGCCGAAGCTACGAAAACTGAAGAAGGTCACACTTTATCTTAAACGTCAATAAAAGAACTGATATATAAAGTGACAAAGTTTTTTCTTCTGTAATATCGAAGAAATAACTAGACAACAAAGCAAATACACTCTAAGATTACCACTGAATTTGAAATTGACATGATTGAAGTATGTTACATCAAAGAAGGTGAACCAATAGCTAAAAGTGTTATAAAAAGACCCCCCCCCCCCAAAAAAAAAAAAACAAAAAAAAAAAAAAAAAGATAAATAACAATGATAATAATAATAATAATAGATATAATAAATAAATGAATAAATAATAAAAAATTAAAACAATAAAAATCAAAAAATAACTCAATTAATCAATTAATTAGTCAATCAAAAAATATTCTAATGCCCACTCACTTAGACTAAGTGATTGACACGTAATACAATGGTCGGTAATCAGTTGATGAACATGATATAGGTGACTCATAAATGCCTCTTGTCCATAATGACCCTAAAATTTTTGATTCCCCGTCTCCCTTCTAATGATTCTTTTCAACTGTAAATATGTTTATGATACTTGTTCATGTTTCGGACCTTTCTTCTACATCCGATTGATACATACTCATAGGAAGACATCCACATAGCCTATTCTGCCCTACTCTGGCAAAAATGCCTGGAAGCAAGTGACAATGATAGGAGCAAATGCCAGAAATGAAGAAAATATCTTTCGGACCTGGGGTTGCGTCATAAAGCTGTTCATAAAGTTACGCATGACTTTACGAACGACTTGAATATGAAGTACCAAATGGGATGCCAAAAGTTTTTCCTAACGCTTTAACAAAATGTGAATCCATTTCCTATAATCTCGATTAAGTTGTGACAAAAATATACTTGCAAAAAAAATGCTTGTCAACAAAGTAATGTTAATCTATGCCTGCATATTTCACATTTAGCTGGTGCGAATTATAATGATTGAGAATCCCATTTGGCTTGCCATAGTTCAAATCGTTCGTAAATCAAGTCATTCGTAACTTTACGAACAGATTTATGAAACACCCCCAGGCTCTACAACATGGAAATTGTGATTAGATATAACAACTTGCTTCCTTTTGCCCAAAGTTATCTGGGTAATTATGTGCACTTGGATCCATTTTCCACCAAAATATGCAGAAATAGGTTAAATTTGTGACTAACGGCTTTTCAGTTTCATGAAGTATGCCTCAAATTATACCAAATCAATTTTAAAAAGTTATTTTCCATGAAAATGTCACTTGCTGCCTTTCGCCTAAGAATGGTAGCATAATGAATTCGTCTGCCCTAGGGCAATGGTTGTACTAAACAGCTAAATGCATCCCTACAATTAATCCTCCGCATTCGGACAGTACACTTATAGCAAAGCTATAACCTTCCTGTTAGATGCAACACACGTACGTATGTCTAATTTGGGAGGGAATTAATAGAGGGACCATTACCCATATACCGTGACCCGTGCGTTGATATACGAGCAAGGAATTGGGGAAATTGAAGCAAAGCTTGAGTTTATGGGCCAATGTTAGACTTCCATGAAGTATGTATGCATCAAAGCATCTACAGCTACGCATTTACAATAGCAAACTACTCTCTCCGGCTCTCTAAAATTCACCGTGTTTTGATGTTGTGTTCGACTCTGATGTTGCGTACGTATAGTGTGTTTACTTTCCTTCTAAAATGATTCAGGTTTCGTAGCCAAAAACTGAACACTTTCACCTCTTCTTGATTTTGTTTACTTGTTCAGTTTGCCTGTTTTTTATATTTGTTATTCAGTTTTGTGATGAAAACGTGGTGTCGAAACATGAACAGCAAAGCACAGCTTAAATATTTCGGTTTTTTGTTTAACATGTTCAGGGGAACAAAACAATTAGACCTATATGAGGGAAATCTTGTAATCTAACACTCTCCTGTAAATGCATTCCGACTGCTTAATCACAATAAGGAGCAGACTGCGCAAATTGCCACAAAAACATCTCGGGATATGATCACCAATATATTACCAAATTTCTCATTTAAAATGATATACAAAATTATTATGATTTATTATCGATCTCTCTGTATCAAAATTAGATACACATTATTGAAATCAGTTATCATAAAAATATCGAGTAAACATGTGGTACATTTTGTTGTAGGAATGTATTACACACCTCTAAATTTTCAATTTAACAAAATGACAGAGAAATAACGGTGATCAAACTAAACACTCTGCAGAATAAGTCTTTAAAATAATCTGTTTCACAGTCAGATATTGATAGCTTTGTTTTTGGACCGTCTTTGATAAAGCTGGCATAGCCATTCCATGTAACTAGACACCAAGAGCTTAAAATGTCAAATTCAACTAATTCAAAAAAGTGATTCAGGTTTGGCTAGGTATATGTTCAAAAGGTGTAAATCTGTTTTTTCACCACTTTCACCTTCGAACAACCGAGTTACACCTTCCAGCAACACAGTTCAAATTGTAGTCCCAAATGATACTTGTCACGCGAGTCACACCCATGTGTCACGCGAGTCACTTTGTCATACAGGTGATTGACTTAAAAGCGAAAAGTCAAAGGATAAAGACATTTTGACATATTACTGGCTAATGTCTCAAAATTAACTCCAGGAAATTTGTTGTGAATGGGGCAAGTACTTTCATACGAAAATGCGGTCAAGTACAGTAAGGTCAGAATCTTCAATAGGGTCGCGTCATGCGAGTCACAAGAAAAAAATGATACATGTCCAACAAGCATGACTTTACATCAAAGATTTCTGTTTAGCAATATGGTCAATACATTGATTGAATATGTAAAACAAAACAGGTCTGCAAAATAAGGTTTTTCAAGTACTTAACCTGAACAAATTGAAATTTTGTATAAATGTCACGCGAGTCACAATGGAATGGCTGGGCAAAAGATAATAATAATATAACAAAACGGAAACGAAAGAAAGACATAGCAAAATGCATATAACTGAAATTTCATTTCATCATGATGCGAAAAACGATAAAATGGTATTTGAATAAACATTAGGACGGCTATTTTGTAGGCTTAAATTGCAGCTAGAACCTTACAGGCTTACACTGTAAAAAAAAAAAAAAAAAAAAAAAGCTGTTTAAATTGGCGATGTTTAAAATTGTGTTGTTTAAATTATGAGCAATATTGTTTAAAATACATACCGTGTATTGTAAACATACGTTATTAAAAGCATCGAGCGAATTTCCAGTGACATTGTTTAACAGTTTTAAACAATATCATTGGAAATTCGCTATAAAATATTAAAAAACAAACTGTTTAAAGTTTAAACATTAGTTGTTTAATATAGTTTAAACGATAGTTGTTAGAGTGACTGGCTTAAACAGTTGCTTAAGATTTTTAAACAGTTGTTTAAAATATTTTTACTGTGTACGTAAGATTTAACAATATAAAAACGGTATTATACATATTTCCCCCCTTATTTAATATTTTTCCGGCAATTTAACTATTGCTCCCTGAGAAGTGGCTATCCAACTAGCGATGGGGTTGAATACTCGAGAAAAAAAAATGACTGAAGAAAGGAAAGTTTGATAAGAGAAAATTGCTTAGCAAGATGAATTCTTAGAAGAGCAGAGAAAGACAACTTATCATATCTGTGATCTGGTTTGACAACTTGGTCTGTCATTCCTTGATTGATCGAACGAAGACGCTATTATGTTTGCTTTTTAACGGTAATCCCAAGTATTTATCATTCAAAATAACCGTATCAATCGCGAGGAATCCATGGCTGCTTCAACTACATGCGACTATCAATCAGAAATATATGAAATCGGTTCTTTGTTTCTAATATTACTTTTTGTGTTTTTGTGCGTGTTTGAGTGTGCGTATGTGCGCGCTACCGTATTTGTGCGTAAAGAGAAAGAGGGAGAAGGAAAAAGACATTAGGAAATAGATCGAGGGGGAGCTTGCGGCTAAGGGAAATTGATGAATTATAAAAGGTAAGAAGTTTTTTTTTTTTTTAATGATAAAAGTGGGGCTCAGGATCGGAGAATGCTGTGGCAGATTCCTTTCTCTGTTTTCCTTGAAATAAGATTAACTGTACTAATTTTTATGAATATAGATACCAATTCATCTTCTTATTACTTTTAGCGAGTTAAGAAAAACATGGTATGGGCTCCCGTAGATAGGTCTAACACTTGCATTCACAATGATAACCATAAACATGCTCAAGGTGTTTATCCTCACTCTATTACATGCTATAAAGCGGATTTTCATTTATAAACGCCATATCGAAAAATTTGATGATAGAAAACCAACTCTATTACCACCCGATTTACACACCTATTGGTTGAATTGGTTTTCCTTAATTTATATAGAAATGATTTCTTAGACGAAAATGATGCCACTTTAGTTCCCCACCCCCCCCCCCCCCCCCCCCCGCTTTATTTCGCTTTGAAACATATTTTTTCCCCCTGCAACTTATTATCAGTCAGTAGTTTCAAGATTCATTCGCAATTGTTTGCCACTTCTCCCTAACAGGGAATCTCAATTAAAAGTACTCTTTCCTGATTTTTTTTCATTAGCGTGATGGCATTTTCTGCTGTTTCATTAATACCTTTTTTTTTTTATTTTACCTCGTAAATGGAGGTGAAAGGTGAAGAGAAATCTCGATTTCTTTTAATCACGTTTTCTACAGTAGTTCTAGTGGTTTACTGTACTTTACGCTATTCCAATGACCTCGTATATTTGTTGACGTTGCAATGTGCATTCGAATGCATGCCATTTTTTTTCTCACTGTGTATTTCTTTCCTATGACAATGCTGCTTTTCTCGAACACGGGTCGAAAATAAATATCTCTCAATGACCTTGCAATTTCCACGATACCTTGACGGCTTGATACCTAAGAACACAATTGAATCACGTATTTTCCGAGAGCAAGCCGCGGCTTCCTCTCTGGATAAAGCTACGTGTGTATCCACTTCCTTAGGTAGGCGAAGAAACTTGGCTCAGATTACCATCCTCGTTCAGGGTCATTGTCGCCGAAGATGCAAAAATAGCGATTTGAAATAACAATAATACATCAGCTGATAAAAGTCGTGATTATTTCTGACGCCAACTGCCGCTTGGTCACAATTCTTTTAAATTCAATTTACAAAGGGGAAAAGTTGTCTATGAAAGAAAGGAGGAAAGATATGGGATGTTGGAAATATAAATAACCAAATTATTTTCTTTAGCGCTATATTGGCCCATTGGTATTTGCATTTTCGTTTTTAAGTGTAAATTAAATCGAATTTGTTTTAATATATAAGAAACACCTACATTGCTTGCGTATCATACGCCATCTAAATCAATTCTTCTGACCATGCTGACTGTGGAAGTATCATTTTCGAATATTGCCATAGCCGTGAAGTACCCATCAGTGAGTAGGAAAGTACTATAAACAGGAAGATTATTGCCTGCCTTTATTTGGGAAATATCATAATGTGATGTAGAAAAAGAGTGACAATAATATCATATCTTAGAAGAGGTTATAAGAAAATCAAACGAAATGGCATTCTGAATAGCACTTTTTATGAGAAAAATATAGCTTTCGTTTGTGTAAGGTGTCATTTACATGGACTGGTGACAAGAAAATTTTATTTTGACGAGATGGCAAATAACGCATTTGCGATTGTCTATCCATCCGAAGTTCCAAACAGTTTTTTCGACTATATACTAAAAAGCCGAACAATCCAATTTATGATTTTTTCCCCTGTTGCGTGAACATAATACAAATGAAAATAATTTTTCAAATAGTTTATTCTGAAATTTTTTCAAAGTTATGTGTATCAAATGGTAGCTTTGAAGAAACTCGGATGTTTTAGATAAGTATGTGTTTTTTAATTCATATTTTCATGTAGTTCACCATTTTTTACACTATTTTTATACACTATTTTGTAGCACATTTTGAAATATTCATCTTCCTCCCTCCTTAGTTCGTATGGTTGTTCTTCACATGTAGTGTTTATTACTTTTTTTTCAATAAGAAAACTAAAGCACATGCGATTCATCTATCATGTCTAGGCATACTTTAAAAGGCATCCCCCCCAAAAAAAAAAAAAAAAAAAACAGAATAGAATAAAGGGAAAATACACTTCGAAAAACAGGTAGAAATAACGAAATTCAGACGGACAATCAAAATTGAGCACAAATTTACAGAAAGTTACAGTGTAAAGAAAAACAAAATTTGCAAAAATATGCTGAAACTAAAACAAACCGATAAAACGAAGCGAACTGCATGGGACCAGAAAGATCAACGGACAAATGAGCAAATCGAATTGATCCAGCCTAAATCGAGATTCTGTCCGGGTAGCCAGACATTCACCTTTCACCTGCTAAGCAACAAAATTTCCATTCAAACAAACAGACAATCATACTACAGACAACCAAGTAGACAAAGAGGCAACAACAAAACAAATAAACAAAAACAAAAAAAGCAAAACAAAAACAGAGTGACTCACCCTAACTCGTGGTTCTGTGAGGTTAGTCCAAGCTGCGATTTCTTCCCTGGTGGACATGTCCGGGTAACGATTCCTGGCGAAATTTGCTTCCAACTCCTGTAACTGCTGGCTTGTAAAATGAGTGCGTTGTCGTCGCTGTCTTCGCTTCTTACTGTCGTCATCTTCGTCGATGTCGATATTGTCGTCGTTAACGCAGTTTTTATCTGTAATTTTAAAAAGAAAAGAATTAGTTATTTGTTTGTCTGAATTTATGTACAGCAGAAAAGGACAGTTCGTGGTACGATTAAGGTATTTGCAAAAACAAGAACGAAATTATGCTAGCATTGGAATTATTACGTTGATAGACATTAACATTTCGGAAAATTCTTGAACTTTAAAATCTAAGTAAAGGGTCTATTTTTCTCTACATTTAAGACTTTTAATACAAAAATAAACAAATGAATCTAATGTAGATCGGTCTTCGTGTAATATGATATATATTAATATTTTCTTTAAGTTTTTCTCTTCTTTGTCATTCGGTGTCCCAAAAGAAGAAAACATAAGCGTTGTTTATTTGAAGATCACTTTAGTCTATCAAAATGCCTATGTTTAGCTTAGGAGAATATAATATGAGCATGGTTTGAAAATTTGAAAAATAAAAGCATGTATATATTTTTTTTTTTTAAACCAGGCTTGAAAAACAAAACCATGAGAGCAAGAATGAGAACGACGGGCTTAATACTATTTGAAGTAGATCAGGAAACAGAGTATTAGGAGAGAGGTGTATTAAGACTGGCATTATTCATTCATTAAAAAAGTTGGAAAGATGGTGGTGTACACTGGAGTAGGTTTACAGTTAGCATCAGCAGTGAGTAATAGTAAGCGTCCTCATCGTCGCTTTCGTTCGACAGTGTGAATTGTCTGTAACACTACACTGTTTTGTCGGTACTTTTACACCGTTTGTACAGTTAAATAGGTTGTTTTTAATGTAATTGTTTTTATAGTTAAACTTTACATTTTCTGATTCACACATACCAAATAAAAGAGAGAAAATAATAAAAATCCACCATACCTCTATCCAGTTTGTTCACAGGAAGCAGTTCTACTACCACAACTCAATATTCAAGAAAGGAAGATGGAAATAGGTGTACTGTTTAAAGGGGGAGGGGTGGGGTAAGTTGGTATAAGGTAACGGTGCACTTTTTCTTCCAAGTATTCCCATCGGAGCACAACATGCCCCATTGTTTGTCGCAGGGGAGCACAGGTGTAAAAGGTGACCCTTTGGTGATGACACATGGAGATTCAAAACTGAGGAGAGGGGAAGAAAGAATTTCTAAGAGGTTTCGTTCTTGTCATCTCTTTTCTCTCTCTCCCCCCCCCCCCCTTTTACTCATACTTTCATTTCAATCTCTTACATTCGTTTTCGATGTTTCTGTCTATCTTTCATTCCCTCCCTCGTTTCCGCCTCCATCACCCTGTTCCCCAACTCAATAATTGCCCGAATTCTCTTGGAACATTTTGTCCGTTTCTTGACACTAGCTTCATCTTATACCTTCCCCTCTCGCTTTCCTGTTCTTCTCTGCATTTCTCGATTCATCGTTTTATATATGTCATTATATACATATTTTTTTTAATATAATTAGTTCTTCGAAGCTCTCTCTAATAATCATTTTGGTGTTATATGTAATTGATTTGATGTAAAATGAATATATACAAAGTTTACTTTCATACTTAACCCCATCCCTATTCCCCATCTTTTTATGACATCATTCTTTCTCCGTTCTTCCCTCTCTCCCTGCTCTCTTTCTCGTTCTCTCTGTCCTGTCTTTCCTCTCCGTCATGTTTCTTTTCCATCTCCATTCCTTCCCCACCCAATTTAGGTCATCTGGGGGTTGCGATAAAATACTGAAGAAAGAGGCACCCCCCCCCCCCTTACCTAAAGGAGAGAAATGATGCAGGAGGAGTTGAGGGAATTTAGGTCTGATCCCTGATCCGGTCTGCAGTAATCTGCCGTAAAGTACGCTCGCTAATTTGTGCCAGCTCCGATATCCCTCTGCATTACATTTCTCTCGTTTCTTGCGGGTCACACCAGCATTTTTATCATTTTTTTCCATCTTTCATTTTTTATTCTATTTATATTTATTTTGGAACAAAAGGTGTTGCATGTATGGCATGTGTGTACAATTTTGTTTTGATATAATGTGCCTTTGCTTTGTTGTATTCTGTTCTTATCGTTCAACATGTTTCTGTTAAGCTTATTCTGTTTTGTTTTGATTTTGATAATAATCCTCATTGTCAGGATTTTATATCAACAAATTTGAATTGATTTGTATGAAGAAAGAGGTTACATTGCTGCTTGGAGTAATCAATTCCCCCCCCCCCCTCTCTCTCTCTCTCTCGTTTTTTCCCTTTCTATACTTGCCTTTTTCTTCGTCCTATATATTCTGCGTCTCTTCCTCTCTCTCTCTCTCTCTCTTCCTCCAATCTTCTTATCAACAGTCTTTTTGTCATTTTTCGTCAGCTCTCAACTTTAACATATCATGATTGTTAACATTGAAGGAGGTTCGCATTTTACAATTTCTATGAATTCTCTCTCTCTCTCTCTCACACACACACACACACACACATTCTTTCTGTCCCCAATCAACGGTCTTTTTCGTCAGTGTCTTCCTCATGTTTGCTTTCCTTTTGTTCATCATCTTGATTATTTATTTGTGAGATCACATAAACGTAGGTTCACGTCTATCCTTTATAACTGTCATGACTGAGGGCATTGGAAAAAAGCAACAAAAACAATTTCCGCACCCCTTCAATATAGTCGTACCCCCCCCTCCCCCCCCCCCCCACACACACACACACACATTCTGTCCGTCCCCATTCAACGGCGGTCTTTTTTCGTTAGTGTCTTCCTCATGTTTGCTTTCCTTTTCGTCATCGTCTTGATTATTTATTTGTGAGATCACATAAACATCGGTTCACGTCTATCCTTTATAACTGTCATGACTGAGGGCACTGGAAAAAGCAACAAAAACAATTTCCCCACCCCTTCAATATATATTCGTACCCGCCCTCCCCCCCCCCCCCTCTCTCTCTCTCTCTCTCTCTCTCTTCTCCCTCTTATTTTCTCTTCTCTATCTCTCTCCCTTTCTTTCCCTTTCTCTCCCTTTATCTCTCTCTCTTCTGAGAATGTAAACTGAGAAGCGATGAATAATCAGGAGTCTGACAACCAAGGCAAAAGTCCCTCATCGTCTCTGCATAACTCACAAATAGAAAATATCGATTTGGAGATTACTTATTTATGTTGCCCGGACTTCGGGAGAATTCGCTGGATGAGTGGCTGAGTGGGCTTGAAGAAGTAAAGAAAAATATTTCGGATGATTGTGTTGTGTATTCAAGTTCCTACCTCTATTTCTTTTATATCTTGGAGATTACATAAGTGTTGTTGTTTTTTTTCTATATTCCACCTACGGTGCTCTTTCCTTCTGTTCGTTTCGCATTCTTTCTTCTTTTTAGCATTTGTTTCATTTGAGCCATCTTTCTTGAAATATTATTTGCCAGTTATTAACGAGTGATGTATTTGAATTTATTTTATTTAATCACGGGTAAAAACCTGCCATCAGCTAAAAGCTGCTTTTCAGCAAGGCCGTGAGGAGATGATGTGTATGAGATCATACCATTTGTTTATTCTTACCTCGAGGAATTCAAACATTTTCTGTTTATGACATTTACAATGTTTACAATCCCCCCTCCCTTTTTCTTTTAAAAAGCTATTTTCATCGATATTTGTTAACAATTCATGCTGTATTCACGCGCATGCTGTATTCACGCACAGCTAAAACTGAATTCCCCATATGTTATCTATTGATTCCGTTCAAGAAAAAAATAAAAATCTTCATTGCATCTTTGCTTTGCATTTCACATTTCATTTGGAAATAATGAAGTTCAGTTTCCATTAAACATGACAAATATATTGTTCATGGCTCATCTCCCCAGTACCTTATTTCACTGATCAAAAGTTATACCCCTTCAAGATCCTTACGTTCCTCCCTTTCCAATTCTCTTGTTACCCCCAAAGTTTCCAAAACCTGGGGTGAAAGATCATTTGTTTACTCATCCTCGAAGCTATGGAATAGCCTCCCTCATAACATCAAACAGTGCTTGACTTCTGAAACTTTCAAAAATTACCTCAAAACATTTCTGTTCAATTCTTCTTAATTTCTTTTATAATTTCCTAAAAAGCGCCTTGAGCACTCTACAGAGTGGATTTGGCGCGATATAAGTCTTAATTATTATTATTATTATATATTTCATTCTGACGCATGAGTTAAAAATTCTGATTACATTTCGTTGGCGGCATGCATGTTGAGAAGAGAAAAATAAATTGAAGCAATTTCATATCCTTAAAGACAAAACAACATTATTTCAAGAATCTATGCTATACATATCCAAGTAAACAAAAATTACATCATTTCAAGGGGATTAGTGGTATATAAAAATAGAACAATACTTTCACAAGTTACATTGTGCACGTATACACACGCTCAACGTAAGCTTTTTGAAATGTAGGTTAGCGCGACGGGATGGAGTAAGCTTGTTACCCCCGCTTCGTCGGGGTAGCACACTCTGAAAATCCCCCAAGCTTGTGTGTAATGATTAAGCAGCTTACACAGGATGTTGGCGCTAATTAGTAAATACCCAATTCTGCCGCTTTTGCCCTTTTCCCCTCTCTCGCTGACTCTCTTTCCAATATTCGCGATGTGTAATAAGAAAGGGACACAAATCATTAATAAATATTTCCACACATCGCGATCTATCTCGCTCGTTTTCTGAGGAAAGAAGAGGATATTCGCGACTTATGTTCATCACAGTTCATCGCGAGGTCACAAATGCAAGGAAAAAATGCATAACCACTGATATTTCATCACAGGCAAGCTTTTTGACGGAAGTCAAAGTAGTCTGTATGCTTGCCCATCTTTAAATCGGCAACACAAGCTCAGCCTTTGGGAACGAACTATCCTTGAAAACATACACCTCCTTTTGTCATCGGTTATGACATGGGGACAAAAATGGCGCTTTTTATCATCCAATGTTATTCCGAGTGCTCTGTATATGTCACATTTGTCATAGAGCGATAAATAGAATGCAAAAAGATTTTGAGATATTCGTGACTGACAAATTTGAGGCAAGACAATATTTAAAATGAAAAGATGTCACTGACAAGGACACAATCTAGGTGATACTTTTTTTTCTGTCGGCGCTTAAGTTTCAACAATATCTTTTCTCGCTCTCGTTTCAAGTGTAACCACTTTCCTAACATGCCTAACATGGTACTTACAGTTTTATCCAATAAAGGCAAATCCATTATTTTATTTCACGAAGTTGAGTTTCAAAGAACAAAGCTAAAAGATGATTGAAAATAGGAAAGACGAGGTGTACTGTATGTAAGTCATCTTTTTATGATAATCAATTATTATAAGAGGATGATTTAATAATTATCACAATCAAATAATTGCGATGATGTTAATGTTTCTGAACGGGATGTGACGGGGGGGGGGGGCTGTAACATAATTGAGAGTAAGATTGCATTTTGAATACCCTAGCAAGTCCTTTGTACCAAATTGGCCTTTTAATCTTTCTTTCTTTTTTGGATTACATGAAGGATTAATTTTCTTTCCGGCATTTTGTTTCTTTTAATTTTTCAAGTCGCTAAAAAAAAAAAAAAAAATCGGTATGCTGCAATATAATTCTATTTTTCATTTCAAGATGATTTTTCTTTTAAAAATTTAGAGGTCCCCTTTAACTGAAGGGGACCTCTTTTCATCTTCCAGATTGTTTCCATTAGGTCTGTAATCATTTTTTAAAGATGATAATTGGTGAAATTATCAATACATTCATTACAATGGTATTTAATCCATGAAGAAAAAGATCTTGAATTGTTTGTCTTGCTTTTAGACTGCTTCTGTTTTCATTCTTTGATAAAGTCTGTGTCTTGCTCTTGCATGTGGGAGAGAAATCGCATACCTCCCGCGCTTTTAATGGCGGCCGGACAAAACAGATTTGTACAACGGGTTCGTCACGGTTACACTGAATCCGATCTCAATACTGCTAAATGTCATCACGATAGATGCATTTTGATATGATATTATTCATATGGAAATGCATCATATTTAGGTTGAATATAAAACGGTAAGATATGGTCCACTGACATACATTAGACTTTCGTTGTTCCGGTCTGCTTTCGACTTTTTGAATCGTTATTTCTTTCACTACAAGTGTTTGTTAAACAGATCAAGCGTAACGGAATTGTTTTTTTTTTTCTATTTTCAATTGCTTTTTTTTTTAATTCTAGCTCTCTGTATTAAGCTACAGGATAATAACACTGAATACCAAAATAAGAAAGGTTATTTTGTTGTTACCAATATTACTTCGAAAACATTATGCCGAATTGTTGGAAAAAAAATTATATTTCGTAATAATCGGGGTTTTTTTAATAAGGACTGGGCCAAATATGCCATATTCGATTAAAGAAAAATAGCGTTTGTCGAAAAATAAGGGACCTTTTGCTCCACGTCATAGCCAATAAGGCAATTTATAACAGAGGCTGCAATTTCGCTAGCGTAAACAAATAAGGTCAAACTTAGTCATTTCAAAATAATCGTTGCCATCTATTGCATTAA
This sequence comes from Echinometra lucunter, assembly GCA_029962745.1. Classification (NCBI taxonomy): domain Eukaryota; kingdom Metazoa; phylum Echinodermata; class Echinoidea; order Camarodonta; family Echinometridae; genus Echinometra; species Echinometra lucunter. The sequence goes on from CM057170.1 coordinate 22,613,531, forward strand.
TCACAGCGAAAACATTACTAGTACATTCATGACATTGGTGATACTATATTTAATTACAATTTTCAGAAAATAATTACTGTCTTTCTTGTCTTGATACATGCATGATTGGAATTTTTCAGTACAGATTTATTTATTCTTTTTTAAAATATAAAGAAAACTGCTCGACTTCTTGTACGATATTTGAGTAAATATTCATAGCTTTTATTCCCACGAATACTTTCACAATAAAATGTATGGTGGTTTAAACGGGCAGTTCTCCTAGATTAAGTGACAGCATTTAGAATTTTAGCTTTGAAAATCTAGCATGACATGCCGTGCATAACTTTCATTTTTTTACGGCGTTAAGAAATATGTCACTCTGCTTCTGCTTACATATGCTTGGATTGATTGATAAACATGTACGGTAATTTCAGACACAGGGTATCATCCATCAAAACATTGCAAGAGGGAGAAAGCAGCTCTCAAAATCACTCAAGATCGATAGCAAAATCAGATAAGATTCACTCCATTCCGTCACCAATATGTTCGTTTTGAGACTCCTAAACTGAGAAAGGAAATTCTACGCAAGGAGCTCGATGCGGCTTTCGAACACGCCCGGCGACTATCATGACTATACCGGGCTCCGGCGGCCTAGCCATCCGTTAGGGCGCTGTCCCCTCGAGCTATTTAGAGAGCGGTTTGTGTAATGCAAATTGCTCGAGTCGTATTTTCTCGCGGTTCGTTATTTTAGAACGTTAGGGCAATAAGATAATGTCAAAATGAACAACTTCATTTCTTTATCAATCAACACAGTGTTTGTTCCTCAAGAGCTGGACCTGTATTCACTATTGATTTAACCCCATGGGAGTTTGGAATAAGTTCTCGAAATTATAACGTCAAACATCGGACAACAATAACACAACAAAAGTTCATGTTGCAGCTCGTAATATTCTGCTATAGCTATTGGGAACACATTTTTTTCAAACTTTCCTCCATCTTGAAATTTATCTTTATATTTTCATCTTCATCATGCTTTCTTTTGAAACATGCATCTATAGTCTTTCATTTTCTTCTCATTGTAAAGTTTAATATGTAATTTTCAGTGAGGAAATCGGAAAAAAAATGTATGTAAATGTTATCGCACAGAAATAATGGCGAAGGAATAATGTAGGTATAAGTTAATAACGAAATGAGAGTGGTAGTTAAACATGTTAAATAACATTACCTATGTAGTCATTATGATAACAAATGTAATTAACGAAACCAATTTCAATTCTGATGCAATTTTTAGGAGTACTAGAGCAGTGTAGATTGGTATAATGCGTTATTTACGGCAATGGTATGATAAATATACAGACGTTGGCGTATTTTCATTTTTTAATGTAATCAAGTCATCATTATTATACGTGTTCTGCTTGGTTTTTTTTTTTAATGTTTGAAAAACAGGAGCTACTTCGTGCTGTTGGAAGGGTAAAGCAACATGACAGGGAACAAGTTTGAAAATATAATTTTACGAAAAAGAGATTAATGGCTACAAAAATCTGCACCATTTTGTTTTGCAAATATAAGTCGCTAAACAGCTAATAGTCTCCTCGTCGTAATGAATGAAAATCAACCAGCAATTGCATTGATTAACCACCAAACCCCACGCGTGTTCGAATAATTTTAAAAAGCGTGTAATATACAAGAAAATAAAATAACAAAATAACGGCATCGATAAATAGTTTGCTATATCACTCGACTCGCGGCATGAATCATCGCCAATATGATATTGGTCAAGCACCGTTGACTGTGAGGGGGCAATTCCGGAAGTGAACAAGCGTGAAAGAGTGGTTTTTCAAGATCCGATTTGTTCTCCCCCGGGGGTTATATCCGCAATGTAACAGTGAGGGTGAAAAAAAATAAGAATATTCATTTTTTTG
>CM057170.1:22617931-22754964 GCA_029962745.1 Echinometra lucunter
CAAGATACTTATGCCAGGCAAAGGGAAATACGTGTGTTCGGGAACGAAATAGAAATAGTGTACGTTAAAATAAAAGAAAGTCACGCAGTAATCATTTTCTCTAATGAGAAAAATGATAATTCGGAAGCAGAGTGTTTTGGACAACTATAAGTAAATCGACTTTAAATATTTATTTTCGTGAGACAAGGAAGGAAAAAAAGGTGCAGGCAATGATTCCGTTGGAGAATAAATGATAAAATGATCATAGTTAGGATCATAGTCAGATATCACTTTGCATGGCAAAATATATGCAAAAAATAGCAGAATCAGACAATCTTAAGCTCGTTATTTCTTATCATACAATTACACCTAGTTTCCACTCTATCAAAGTAGATGGGTCTAACGAATTAATGTGACATTACAGATATGAAAATATCCTAAATATGAAATCAGTATTGATTGGTATGAAAGTGGAAGTGAAACGTTCAAGATTGAAATAGATGACGATCAAATTCAACCGTCTTGTGAAGAAAAGAAATGGATTGTTAGAGTAAAAGAGATCGTTGAGGCATATTTACCGACACTGTCTGGCGTACTCTGATGTCCTATCGTCGAGCAATGTGGAGTTCGATCACAGGGGGCTTCATGGCCGATGTCGTTATGCGATGTCGCTGAACTCGGCTGGGTGTTTCGTGCGTTGCTCGCTTCGACGAAGCTTTCGAATGCGCGGATGGTGTTCATGTTTTTGTTCGTCTTTAGGCTGGGTTGTATACGAAAGGCTTATCGACTTTTTTGTCTTTCTGCCTCTCTCGCTCACTCTCTCACTCTCCCTCCGAGTGAGTCTCGTCACAGGGACGAAAACCTAGTCGCGGATTAATGTTGATCCTCGCCTGATCTCGCCCGCCTCGTAACGACTCGACTAGCCTTCCAGCTTCGGGTAATGTACGGAGCTTAAAACACTCGCTCCACGTCCCGCTGTCTTCCTCTTCTCTCTTTCTCACTCTCCTTCCTCCACAAAAGAAGAAAAAATGAGAGCCGATGGTCGGAGAGAAACTTTTGCTCCCGTGGATGAAAATCCTCGCGAAAATCTGACTTTAGCTTGGTTAGGCTCGGGCGACGAATCAAAATGACGGCACACGTTTTTGCTCGTAGCAGGTAGCGAATCCGATAGCGAATTTTCATTCACGGCTACGGGAGGTATATAAAAAGATTACTCCTCGCTCATGCGCCTCGACTCACCTCCGAAGAAAAACCACAGTCCCCTGATTTACAAGTGACTTTTGGACGATAATGTCGTTAAAAGGGGGATGGATAAAGATGGGGAAATTACGGGCAGGTTAAAAACAAAATAGATGTGTATAAAAATGTTATATACTTGGCAATGGGGGAGAGGAAAAAGTGTATGGAAATGCGGGAGATGTTTGACACAGCATGATCGGTGTGCTACTTTAGGCATGTCCGCGCAATATTATACCGAGCGCGTCTCTGATTGGCGGATTATTGGCGCTGACGTCATGCACGTGCCGTGTGCAGAAGTGACGATGTGTTTCGAGAGTTGAAATGATTATTGTCGGGTTATTATATTCAAGTACACTTTCCCTTTCAGCCCGTTGGCGCTGTTCTGAAATGATACGAAATGCATATTCGCACTTCCCCGCGCTGATTGATGCGGAGGGACAGAGAATAGGAGAGACGGAGAGAGAAACAGAGAGAGGGGGAGAGGAGGGGTGGACTGGAATTCTGTGTATGCACAGTAAAAATTCATTTTTTCTTCAATCGTATTCCAGTTCTGAGGTTCATTATGATTAAGTTACATTCAATGCTCTTTCCCTGTACATCACTACCATGACTACCCTCAATATTCTATATGTAACGTCGCTTAACAGTGCCAGACTGGGATTTCGATTAGAATTTAGTAGTTAACAACCAAAAAAATTATTCCTCAATTAATGAAATCGAGCCTGACATCACCATGATCACAAACATTAATTTTACCCAGTGGAAGACAAAAATGTATAATTCGTCTAGACAATGACATGCTTAATAATTACGCTGATATTGCTCAAAATGGACTACATTCCACTTAATATTATATTAATTTTATAAAATAATAATAACTGAAGTCACAGAGAGCTCTCTTGAGTTTATCTATAGCAGCGCTTCTCAACCGGTGGTCCGCGAAGCTCTCTCAGGTCAGTCCAAAATATTTTGGAAAAAAAAATATTGCATTCAGCTCTACAGTTAACCCATAGCAGTACAGAGCTCTCTTGAAGTCTAAATTAATCATCTTCAATTCTCAAATTGGCAATACAAATTATTTTTTCCACGTTTACATAGCTTGAAAAAAAATTAATATGGATATAACATAAACCAAAATGAAATATAATTGTAAAATTTGAACACAGAAATAGTGATTATATATTATTCACTGCGTTGCCAATTTAAAGAGTTTCATGATTAGTTACACTTCAACTGCTCTAATTCGAGAACGCCACACCATACAGCAATGGGAATGGGCTCAAATTTGTCAGTGCATTTTTCTCTTTCTGCTCATGTATGATGTGTACCGCCCAACATTCTGGACCAACAGATACTGCAAAAGCGTCTCCTAAAGGTGACACTGTACCTCTATGGGTTAACATCAAATTGAATTGAATTTATTAAACGTATTAAAATAACATCAACAGTTGTGGACTATCGTCAGTGAAATGTGCTAACAAATTTCGAAGATTTCTGTACATTATGAATGGGGTGGGGTATCAACACGATCAATCTTTCATTTATTGCAATCATACATGTACTGTATAGGTTGGAATTTGTAATGAAATGTAGGTAATGTAGTGGTCGAGATAATTACCACACAATTCGTTATCTATTTTCTTTTGTCATATTTTATTGATTTTTTTCTCATTGAGATTCTGCGAGGTGGGCCTCAATTTTTTTCTTAAAATGAAGGTGGGCCTCGAAAAAATTTTATTAGCCAAAGTGGGCCTCGAGGTAAAAAAGGTTGAGAAGCACTGATCTGTAGTATACAAGGAGATGATCTTAGTGCTGAAGTAAGCGAAGTACTGCAGAGGGGGAAACGGGCTAGGAAATGGGCCCGTTGCATAAAACTTACCATTAATGGTAACTCTGCCATCAGTGGTAACATTGCTCAACAGCTAGTAAAATTCAAAATTTCCCTGGAATTTACCATTGATGGCAAAGTTCAATGTTAAGGTTTATGCAACGGGGGTATCTCGACTCATTTTATTTGAGAATGGAAGTTTACCGGCAAGAACAGACTATACATAAAAAGAAAAAGACAAAGATATGACTTGCTATTATCAATGAAGGATTTATAAGTATGCATTTCATATACTATTTCTCTTTGAATAATGATAAATAATTTCCAACTTTTTTATACTATGTGTTGTCTTATTTCCTCCTTTCTTAATTAGTTTTGGAATATACCTCTTAAAAGAAGGAGGGGTGAAGGGAGGGTAGGATCAATGGAGGACGATATGCAGACAGCTATCCCAGTCACTTACCCTCTAAGACGATTACCCCAAGACAATTACCCCCGGGACGTTTACCCCTGGACAACTATTCCAGGACATCTTAGCTCTACTTTGTACAGTTCTAACTGAGAGTTACCCCTCGCACAATTATCATTAGGGAGTAAATGACTGGGAGTATTGTCCCCTTATGTACTTAGCCTAGGGGTAATCTTTCTGGAGTTTTCTTGTCTCATACTCTAAAATCATTCTAGTCATATGACTAGATTACGGGCACCAGCACTATTCTGTTTAAAACTGACACTATTTTAGTGAACATGACCAGAATTCAAGTGAAGTTAACATAGGACCCCGAGAGCACTAACAAATTATTATTCTGTTCAAACTTGACACAATTCCTAGACTAGTGAAAATGATCAGAATTCTAGTAAAATATTTGACTGGAACACCGATTCCCACTAGCAAGTGCACTTTCTAGACAAAATTGTTATTGTATAATTGTCCTGTATAGGCAATTCGGCATAGGGGTAATTGTCCAGAGGGAATCGTTCGGAGGGTGGTTGTCTAGGGGCAGTTGTCGAGGGGGGGGGGAATTTCCGGAGAATTGATGAAAAATAAATGACGCCAATCGGGGAGGGGGGGGGGGGGCAGGGTGTCACGTCCCCCATAGGGTATGTCCCTAAACATTTGTGGAAAAAAGACAACTGAAAAGGCCAAAAGAATTCCCCCCCCCCAAAAAAAAAAAAAAAAAAAAAAAAGTTGAGAAAAAAAAGAGACACCTGCGAAAAATTTATCAGCGAATTATTTTGCAGTGCTCCCCCCCCCCCCACCGGGTTTTAGCTCAGGACCTTTTTATTTTTATTTTTCCATTTATTTATTTTTGCTTGTAGGCAATTTTTGGAAATTCTCTCCCCCCCCCATAAAACAAAGTCAAAACGGATTGACGCCCATGTTAAAGTCATCAACACAGAAGGCGAAGGAGAGACAAAAAAGATGAATGGAATTTCGCATCATAATGTACGCTCGTGTCGATATCACGTTGAAGAATGTTGTTCTCACAGTAATAAGATAATAGGAAGAATTATTCCCGTGAAATAAAAATCATGAAAAATAACCACAGTTGCAAGTTGCAATTTATCTTCAAAGGTGCTCGATATTCCACTTTTGCATTTAGTGCATACCACATTATGATACTGCAATTTGAAATTATTGAACCCGCTACAGATGTGGCATTCTTTGTCGACGCATGATGCATTATATACAGGTACATTTATTTCACCTGGATCAAGAAAGGCATAGATAGATTAATGTATTGCTAAAGGGCACTAAGTGCTGTATTGGGGTCAACCCACTGAATGGCAATGAAGGTAAACTGAGCGTCAATCAGTTTTCAAGTGGGGGGGGGGGGACACTGTCCAAAATTTTGCTGACAAACAAAAGAAAAACCAAGGTGCCTCTATTTCTAGAATTTGGGGTGGGGCGGCACCGGCGAACATGAGCACTTTGGAAAAAGAGGGCACTTGTAAAGAATAAACACAAAAAGGAAAAATAACGTTTTGGGGCGTTGCAACACACTTTGGCATCGTTGGTATACCCCTACCAACCTACATTCTATTTAACACACTTTTAAAGAACCATTTTCGATACTTATTTTTCTAATATTTACATAAGTACTCTGCAGATTTAAAGACTGCTCTGATTACTCATTTGCGAGCAAAGCGGGCGAGCAAAAATGCTAAGTTTTGTTTTTTCTGAAGACCACAGTAGTTGCATAAAGATGTCGCAGAATCGTTTTATTTAGATCTCTTCCCTGTCATTGGTATTTTCATCCATTAACCCTTTCGTCACATTCATTTCACCTGGGTCAAGCAGAGTTAGATTAATGTATTGCTAAAGGGCGTTAAGTGCTGTACTAGGATGAAAACCATGATGACCTTCGCCACATATCTGACGAACGTTGATTTAAGCGAATCAAGTTTGAGGAAGTAATTTCAACTCAGTTCCACAAAAAAGAATACATATGAAATCAACATCAATGTTTTATATTCTTTTCCAATCCAAATGTGATTTCCATGCCTAACCACTTTGATATAAAGTCCTCACTACCTGTTTCAAGGTGCGGATGTTCCGAAGCCTTGAACATGTTGAAGAGCGACCACTAGTGGCTTAGGGATGGCAGAGAGGATCGCCCCTTTCATTATTTTTTTTTTTTTTTTTTTTTTTGGGGGGGGGGGGAGGGGGGGGGGGAGAGGGAAAGGGTAAAGAGAGGACTGAAAAAGTACAACTCATAAATTCTCACAAGCTTCCCTAATCCATGTTAATTATTTTAATCTGTCGACGCAAGTGCAATGCCCCCCCCCCCCGTCTCACATGATGGCAGTGCCCTTCAATCTAACTCACGCTACGCCGAGGGATAAATCGCTAACATCTAGGAGCGTCAATCTGTTTTCTATTTTAAGGGGACATAAAATTTTGGGGGACACACACACACCCACACCCGCATGTCCAACGGAAGGTCCTCTGCTTAAAATTGGTGGGGGGGGGGGGCATACACAATAAAGAACTGCAGACATGCAAAGAATAAAAAACAGGTCCTCAGCTTAAACTTGAGCACGGTCGAAGTACCAGAGACGTTCGTCAGCCCTGCTAATTATAACGTCGGAAATGAAGAATTCAGATCATATCTTTTAACGTGGGCTGAAACGCATTTAACTTAGCAATTTTACTAATCTACATGTATTTTTCCTAAATCATTTGCTCTTGAAGACCCAAAATGAATCAGACATTTGCATGATAAAACAAGAAGTAGTAGAAGCAAAGGGTTTTTTTTTCATACTCATTACGGGGACTTAGCAAAAAAAAAATCCATACTTTTGAATACATTACTGATTAGGGGCAGGGAAATATGGCTGATTCCAATCAATCGCAATTTCATATCCATCCAAACGTTTTCACAACCGAGTTTGTAAGGGTAATCATTTTGCAATTAAGTAGAGAAATTCCTATAGAATCGTATCATTCTGCTCTTAATGATTTGATAGAGGTATTTGTTTTTTGCCTTGTTTTGTTTGTTTGGTTTGTTTGTATTCAAAATTGCCAAGGTATCACAGAAGTTTTGGGGCCAAAGCGTAAGTGATTGTAACAAATGCAACTCTTTCCCGATACTATGGGGCTGAATAAGCTTAGTAAATTCCTTGACCATTGTTTGTATGTTGATTCTTCAGGTATATGCGCATATATTACACAATGCCTTTGAACAATTGAAAAGGAATGCTGCGCAGCTGCTGTACACCATTGTTTAAACATCGGTAATGCTGTTCAGCTATTATGGTCAGATGTGCGTGCGTCTCTCTACATGAAAATGTACAAAGAACCCTCAGCAACTGCATGCTCTTAACTAGACATGTACAGGTTAGGCAAGTAGTTCATATAAAAAAAAAAATAATACACTTGTTACCATTCATAGCATACAAGCCATTATTAGTCGCCTCATCAACCTGATTTTTTTATTGTGTATTCTTGAAGGATGCCAAATTATGGACTAGGTTTTGTGAATTTCCTTCATTAATATTCAAAAGATAATGCGCTGAATATGTAAATAGATTTTTCACTTTTTTCCATATGTCTGCCACCCTTTTGCCCTTCAGTGTCGATCATTAGCGATTCATGTCTGGGTTGAAAGAAGTGCAGTGCAATTTAAGCTGCAATGCATAATTGCAATATTGGTGGATGCCACCATGCAATGGAAGGGGGAAGGGTCGTCCTGAAAAGGACTGTTTATATCTTTCCTGCTAGAGTTCTGTTTTGGAATTGCAACTGTCGAGTACTGGATTTATGATTATTGACAAAAAGAGTTTGTGGCCTCAAATTTTCAAAAATAGAAAATCTAATTAGATATTAAAAGCAATATTTTACTGGCATTAAAGAAGGAAATTCACAAAAACAATCGAAATGAATTTGGCATCTTTATACGGTGTTATGCGAGTTATTAATGATCAAAAGTGTCAATGTTTATTGCACCTAGTACAGATGGTAGCCTAGATCTGCAGGTATGCCTAAAAAGGAAGGTTGGCGCAGTGATAGGCCTAACACTGGTTGCTCTTTTGTTTGGACATGCGTCTCGTAACATGAAGATAAGCAATGAAAATCTCAGCAAAGGCCATATAACTCAGAACATTTTCTTGAAATCGTTTACCAATAAAGTAGATCTAGATCTAATTACAGTAGTGACGCTGCGGAAAGCATTGTTTTAACTTACCACACTCCAGGGACTTGTACGGTAACATCCAACCAAGGGCCAGGACTAAAGGGTTGTGGAACTGTCGATCTGGCTAACCACTGGATAAAATCTAATAGATGCACCAAAATTACTTTTGTTGGCATTCCTCTTATAATGATCAACACATAACGTTAATATTTTTTCTCACGGCTTTCCAGCGAAGCTCAAAGAAATTTCTGACGATTCTCCCGAATAGACAAATTTAACAAATGTTTTCCCATTTCAGGAACTTTCCAGCGAAGCTCAAAGAAATTTCTGACGATTCTCCCGAATAGACAAATTTAACAAATGTTTTCCAATTTCAGGAACTTTCCATTTTCACGATATCCAATATCAATAATCACTGATGCTGTACATGTTTGACAGCCATGCAGAAGCCAAGTTTAAATAACCTGATAATTTAACCCGAGTGTTCGCCATTAAAAAATGGGTTAGTCGATCGTCTGGCATTTTAAGGAGGAATATTATGATCGTTTGAATTTACCGCCTATCCTCAGCTCAGCCGATAGGATCTAAGAGCGTGTACATGTGGGCTCGTTTTAAGATAACTGAGAAATTTTAGGATTAGGTTTAAGAATGAGTGGTTTGGGTACGGTTAGGGTTAAAAAAATCTTTTATAAAGGATGCTAATGTCACAAGAAAAGTTATTTGATTTGTTGAATATGCTTTAATGAAAATTTTCGTGATGTTTTTTGCTATAGAGATGAAAATATATGGCTTCCTCCGTAAATTGACAACAATCTGTTTAGCTAGATAGCTTTGCAGACAGGGAACTAGTGGCATCAGCTCTGGGTCTGCCGCGACAGGTGCATGCGCGTAAAGATAAAATTTAGAAACTGGAGAGTTGATATTTGGGCTAAAGGCGCCCCCCCCCCCCCCCCCCCTGCAGAAAGGACAGGAAGGAAAAGAAAGATAAAAGAAAAAACTCTCGCTCGCTGCGCTCGCTTGTATGATATCTAGATAAAGAATGGTCATGGGAAAGCAAACAAATTCGGCAAGCGAGGTGACCAATTATGATTCAGATCATCTTATGGGCTATGTATTTTGATGATGAATTATCACTTTTACCATGAAAAGAGTGTATACTTTCCTCGCTCGATGCGATCGGTCTTATAATTTAGATACAGGATGGTGTTGGTCTGTTGTACAACAAAACAAATTCGGCGAGTGAATATTTTCAAACATCTTTATAGGCAGGGGCGTCGCTAGACTTTTTTTCAATGGGGGGGGGGGGGGGTGTAGAGGCCAGATTGCCGACAAATTATGCCTCCGATTGCCGACGACCAACGTCGACAAATTCAACTGTATAAAGCCCACGAGGCATGTTCAATTGTGTGCCTCTAATATATTTTCCTTCTAAATTATATTTGTTCACCTCACTTACTGAATGTGTTAGCTTTCCGAAAACATTCTCTGTCTAAATATAATACGAGCGAGCGCAGCGAGCGAGGAAAAATATACACTCTCTTTTGTAGAAGTGATAGTTCTTCATCAAACTACATGATGGGCTTAAAGATATCTAAATCATATATTTGGTCACCTCTCTCACATGATTCATTCGCTTTCAAAGACCATCCTAAATCGTAATATTATACGAGCGAGCACAGCGAGCGAGGAAAAAATCTATATACTCCTTATCATATAATCCTTTTCATGGTAGAAGTGAAAGTTCTTCATCCAAATACATGATGGGCCTTTAAGATATCTATTTTGATATTTTGGTCACCTCTCTTACCTAATTTATTTCCTTTCAAAGACCATCCTGTATCTAAATATCATACGAGCGAGCGCAGCGAGCGAGGAAAAATATATATACTCTTTTTATGGTAGGTGATAACTCTTCATCAAAGTACATGATGGGCCTCGCTTGCGAATTCGTTTGCTTTCCCAAATCCATCTTGTATCTGAATATTGTAGCGAGCGAGGAAAAATACTCCTTTTCATGGTAGAAGTGAAAGTTCTTCATCAAAATACACGATGGGCCTTTAAGATACCTATTGTGATATATTTGGTCACCTCTCCTACCTAATCTATTTGCTTTCCAAAACCATCCTGTATCTAAATATTATACGAGCGAGCGCAGCGAGCGAGGAAATATATATTTACTCTTTTTTATGGTATAGAGGTGATAATTCTTCAACAAAATACATGATGGGCCCCAAAATATGTGAATTATATATTTGTTTATTTCACTTGGCAAATGTGTTTGCTTTCCGAAAACATCCTGTATCTTAATATAATACGAGCGAGCTCAGCGAGCGAGGAAAAATAGGCTCTCTTTTGTGTTACCAGTGTTATTTCGTCGTCAAAATGCACAAGCAAATAAGCCGAATATGACTCTATTTGGGCACCTTACTCATCTTTCTTTTTTCTTTTTCCCTCCTTCTTCTTCCCTCTCCTTTCTCTCTCTCTCTCTCTCTCTTTTGCCGACAGCGATCGCGAATTTGCCGACAAGAATTTTTAATGGGGGGTGTCACACCCCCCCCCCCCACAACCCCCCCCCCCCCCTCTAGCGACGCCCCTGTTTATAGGCCTAAAGTGTATTTTGATGACGAGTATCGTCAAAAGAGTGTGGTTTTCTTCACTCGCTATGCTCTCTCGTAATATTTAGAGCAGGGTGGTTTGGGACAGCAAACAGTTTATTGGATCAGCGAGGTGACCAAATATATCATTCAGAAATCTTATAGGGCCACAGTGCATTTTGATGACAAATCACACTTCTTTCATGTCTTTCATAACAAGAAGTGATTATGCTCACTCTCAAAATTTGAACACAGGGTGGTTCATAATTAACAAAAAAGCTTCATCCCCCCTCAAAAAAACAACCAAATTATAAGATAACAAAACCGCTTCGCGGCCCTTAAACATTCTATGTAAGTAATAAAGATCTACATCTGCAATATTCTTTGAAAATAATTTTTGTGTGTGTGGTGTGTGGAAGGGGTAGATTAGAATTAGAAGGAAGGAGGCTTTCGGAAAATTTAGGTCTTCCCTCCCCCCCCCCCCCCCCCCCCCTTCAAAATGTTCTAGCGACGCCCCCGTCTCTATGCTCCTTTTCTTAGTAAATCCTTCGCGTTTGGTCCCCCTTGTTGAGTAATCCTGGCTACGCCAGTGCCAACAACTCAAGTATGAATTTTTTTTTTAATTAATGAATAAAATGGCAGATTTACGACGTTGAGGGTAACACAGTACACCTATAATGTGCACCTTCATCACGGCCCATACTCGATGTGACTAGCATTATGAATGTCGCCCTCTCCCACCCAACCAGAGCATTTGATGAAGATTTTTTGCAGCTGTAACTCATTCTCAACAAGAAGTTCGAAGGAGGTCTGCATACGATATGCAGGCCCGTACCATCATCAGTGCAAGGATCGCTGACTTTACATCGAATTTTGTCCACAAACTCAAATTTCGGGAGACACCCCCACCCCCCCCCCTCTCTCTCTCTCTCCCTTCCTAATTTGTACTTACCCCTTCTTTCTGTCCCCTCCCCCTCTCTAATCTTTCGCCAGACACTTTTTGTCTCCCTCCCTCCCCCTCTCTCTCTTCATCTTTCTCATTGCCCCTTCTCTCTCTCTCTCTCTCTCTCTCTCTCTCTCTCTCTCTTGGCATGTCTTTCTCCATCTCCCTCTCTGCCCCATTCTTTCTTTTACTCTCTGTTGCTCCCCCTCTCTCTCTCTCTCTCTCTCTCTCTCTCTCTCTCTCTCTCTCTCTCTCTCCCTCTGTGACTTAGCTCTTCCTCTCTCCCTCCCCGGCACTCCAATACTCTAATACCAAAATGATATACACTTAATACATGTATTAAGAGGGGCAAAATCATTGAAACTTTAATAACTGTTTAATATGCCTAATTGCAAAAAGTGGCAAGAAAAAATGATAAGGAAAAAAATCTTATTTTCTACATTACATGAAACAGAGACAATTTAAAAGTACCTCAGATGATAAAAAAAAAGTTTTTACGTGAGTATGTAATACAAAACAACAATAAGCATCCGATAAACATATTTGAAAGTCACAAATCTTATCATAAAATGCAATATAAATGTGTGGCCAGTATCTGACGCCACAATACAGTGGATACAATAAAACAAGATAACTATTTCGTTTTTCAAAGACACCATTTCTCTCCAACAGCTAGCAATATTATTAAGTCACTAAGAATTGCAGGCAAAGTCCACATAATCCTAAACAGAGCTCACAATTCAAATCAGTGCTTCGGTTATCATTATGTCCTTGAGAGATATACAGCTAGGGACTAGGCAATTGGGTGTAAAATTGGTTAGGTTAGGTTGGTTATTGTTAGGTCGTGTGCAGGCCCGACTTATAGCGGTAAGTTCTTGGTTATCGTATTATACTGACAGCTGAGGACTTTGTTGCTGAAGCATTTATTGTACGACTTCCAGGTCCTTACTACCTTAGAAAAAGTTGAACCAACGAGTACCACTCTGGAGTTTTAATTGTTCTTATGTAACTGAAGTCTGAGTCATCAACGTAGGAAAAATAATTGGACAAGGCCCTGAATTGAGAAAAAGGAAAGCAGGTGTAGATATTGTGAAAAGAAGGTACAATCCTTCCCCCCCCCCCCCCTCTCCCGATGGCTTCAGATTTCTTCTTTAGCATTCCACCGACCTTGTAAGTATGATGGCCCCTACACTTACTCCAGGCTGGGCAGAAACAATATTTTGAGATGGATGATTTTTTTTATAAAATTACATTTGTCAGATCTTGGGGAAGATCAACAAATAAAATTCTTTGTAAGATTTCCAAATAGCAGACTGGTATTTCTGGCAGACTTATTTATTACGCCACTGAGCGCAACCTTAATCCATACATTTCTCCTCGGTTCGGGCGGTTTTGAAAAATTCCGCCCCCCCCCCCCCCATTGGAGAATGCTGGATCCGCCCCTGGGAGAGGGGGGGGGTGTCATATTTTACTTTGTGTGTGTGTGGGGTGGGGGTGTTATTCGGAAAGTTTTATATGTTTCCTCCTCACAGTGCAAAGACAGGTTTCCACCAATGAATAGGCCTACAGAAACGATCCCCATTGCTCACTTCTCACCAGACGTCTCAGAAGGTCATAGGTTGGGCCCTTGGGGGTTTTTTTCTGTTTTTTTTTTTTCTTCTTCTTCTTCTTCTTTTTCTTACCACTGATCATTACTTTTGGCTGTTGATTTACTCGGAAATCAGCCCCTACTCAAAATTAATGCAAGAAAATAGACTGAGAGTTAAAGAAGTCTGAAAGGAAACAGTGCCAGTGGTTAAAAGAGCAGGTTCGGTTTACCCAAAGACATTTAATATATATACCATTTTACAGGGGGAAATCGTAGCGATCATGGTGCCCGTCCCCCGTCCGCAATGCTGCCCGTCCTCCCCCCCCCCCCCCCCTCCAATGGATAAGAAATACCCCAAAACGCATTGCAAAAGACTAATTTTCCCAGGTCCTTTGTTGACAGTATTCGCAATTTTCTGTGCTGTGCCTGCAGAAGATTTTGTCTCTGAAGCCTTGCATTTCATATAATCTTTGAAGTGGGCGTAGCACGTATTGCTGAATCAAATTGGTGAAAATTAAACATGGCCACGGTAACGGAAAGGTAAGTTGATCAGCTGGGATAGGCTAGAACCTAACTGTTGAAGTTAAAGTTAATGTTATGTTGGGTTTGGTCCGTTTCGTCAATTGAAATGGCCATTGCCCCATGTGTAGTGTCTGGTGTAATGTTCAGAGGTTTTTTTTTTGTTTGTTTGGGGTTTTTTTCTCCGCACAAAAATGATTTAGGCCCTAGTAATCATTTTCCTCTCGTGGCAAGAGTTCCATATGTACCCCCGCTAAAATTGAAAAAAAAAAAATATAAGGATATGAGTTATCATGTTATGACTTGGAATGATAGGTCTAATCATCATGATCATAATATCAAATACTGAACATGTCTCTGAACTTCATTTTTTTTAGCGGGGGGTACATATGGAACTCTTTCCCCTCTCGTATGATTTTCTACCAAGCTAAAACGCCTGGTAATACATACAAAGGCTATTGAAGCTTTTCCACTGGGAGTACAAGCTTATCTCAGATAAGCTTGTACATGTACAGGTCTAACTAAGGGAATTAACGTAAACATGATAAAGACAAAGTTAACCCATTCGCAACAGCATTGTCAGGTAGGCCTACCGACACTCCCCTCAAACGAGATTAATTCAACGAAATGTGAAAGCTCCATTGTACCCTTGTTCCATGTAGGAGCATGTGAGTGGCTTGATTACCCAAGGTGGTGTGCTGCTCCCACTGTACTTTCAGTACGTTAAAAATAAAAGTAAGTAACGTTATAGACGGATCTGCGAAACTGAAAATCTGTTAACTCTTCACCAATCCTGTATGAGCCTACCATACATAAATCTTGTCAATTGAAAGAATGATAGGTTTGTTTCAAATGCTTCAAAGAAAAAAAGAAACAAAAGGTAAATAACAGGTAACTTCCTGGAAAGTGGAATGTGTAGTTGATTTAATAACTTTTCTAGGTGCCACACAAATTACACAAAAACTATGTAAAAAGGCGAATTTAAGCATTGAATTGGATCAATGTACCTATAACTTGGGAACTGACTATATACGGCTCCTGTATATGAATGAGTTTTACAGAGCCGTTCATACTTGACTCCCGCTGGCACTTGGCAGTGGGTTAGAACATGTAAAACATACATTGTAAGTCCTGTAAGTTGAAGTAAATGTACGCTGGGTGTGAATGAGTGTGTTTACGCAATTGCACAATCGAACGGCCATTTCATTTTATATGACACCTAAATAGATCCTTGTCATTTGATTGGTTGTTTGATATTGATCTTTTGTCCCATTTTACTATTATGTCATCATGCAATTGTGGCTCCATTTACCGTGCAATCTTGGATCCATGTGATTTGCTCCATTGCACGCACGCCGAGAGCCCTCCTGCACACTATGTACGTAAAACGCTTGCGTTTGCAGTGTGCATGCAATCAAGCATATTGACGGACAGCGTGTCATATAGGTGTCATATAAAACAAATAATGTTTTTTCATTCGCGTAATGGACAGAATATTTCATGAGGTGAAAGATGAAATGATCCATTCAACGATATAAAATATTCTGTCCATTGCACTCATCAACATTCGTTATTTGTATACTGTAAACACCCTGATTGTGTGGTTGTATTTAAATCCTTTATTTTCTTAAACTCCTTTTACCATTAGAATACAGGGTAAAGTGGGGGGGGGATGCTATTTCACACATTCATGTACAAGCTGTATTCAAATTATTTTTTCCAGGTGATAGTTACACCATGAATGTGTCATTATTTCAGTCAGGGATTTTTTATTATTATTATTATTATTATTTTATTCGGCAGAATCAACAACCCAAAGAACAAATACAAACAATAGTAGAATATAGGGAGAGTCACATGGATGCCGGGAAAAGAAAAGGATTAACTTAATAACTATAACCCGAAGGTCTTCTTTTCCAATCCATGTGACTTTACATAAATAGAAGTACATAAAATAATGTAATGAATACATATACATCGTATAATGAATACGGTAGCAAACAATAATTACAATGATCAGAAAGAAAAAGAAAATACAAATTAAGGATAGGTAAGAATGTCACCCTGGAAACACGTAAAACACACACCATGGAATGGTGCTGTGATACATGCACCCAAGTCCGACAAATGTGGAGATAGAGGGCGCTGTGCAACTAGCCGTGACAAGCAGGTATATATTAACTATGTATGGCAAAGTATTACAGATTTAACAACATAAGCAGAGCACGGATGCTTTATAAAGGGTTGAATATTGTGAATGATGAATTGAGTTTGTTACTATGATAATTACATTATGAAACTGTTAAAAAAAAAAATATAAAAAAAATCATCATTTTTAGACTGTCATTATCAAAGCATTTTGAGAAAATCCTTTCACATGACACTGTTCCTGTGGGATTCTTGTGTAAAGAGAATGAGAAAGCACAAAAACTTTACTGGAACTCACCTTCTTACTATTCCTTTTTGATTGTGTGATTGTTTTTGTTTCAATGTTTGTTTATTTCTTTCTTTAGACTTTCCACCAAGGCATATGGCCAGATGCATATTGAAGAACATCCTGAAGGAGTACAGGCCAATATTAAAGGTAATAATATTTTTGTTTACATCCATGGCATTATCAGTAGTATTGTATTTCTTTCATGTCCACTCAGTTCTCTCTCTCTTCATGAACCACTGATCTGAACACTGACTGGATACATTATTGTGTACTGCTTGGCCTTAGACATTTGAGCTGGAAGGGCTATATTGAAATTGCATGTATAAAATGGTACACATTCCCAGTTCTCATTCATGAACAGTTGCCTTATCAATGGATTTGTGTGTTAAAATGAGTTCATTTGTCTGTTTGGAGCCATAAGGGTGATAGCATACAAGTATACTTTATAACAGAATTTATGCTCTCCTGGCTCCAAGCAGACAAAGTAGTCCCAACATGCTACCTACACATATTTAGCTTCATTTACATGAAGCATGGTACAGTGTATGACAGGCTTCATAACATATGTGATAGATTCAGGGAGTATATCACAGCCCCCTCCCCCCCCCCCCCCATTCTTTTTCGTTTGGTTGCAAGTCAGAGATTTTAGGTTATAGGCAAGTCATCTTGTATTCTTGTTCAGATCGTATCTACATTCACAACTTAGATAAGACTTTCAAAGTGCCTTCTATTAACAGGTTTCTCTGTTTGGCTGCATTGCATCCAGATATTAAAATAAAATAATAATAACAAATTTTAGTTTATTGCAGTTGATGGTTAATATACATGTTTTCTTTGGGGGATATCTTCTCTGCAAAAAAGAATAGTTGTGTCTCAAGCTATCAGAGATTTCGATATCTAATTTTCTCATTTTTATTTGAAATATAGTAATAATGATATCTTGCTTCCACATTGTAGGAACTATACCAGGATGGCTGAAAGGCAGTTTCTTGAGGACTGGCCCAGGGAGATTCGAGTTTGGAGAATCCAAGTATAAGCACTTCTTCGATGGACAGGCCCTTCTTCATCGATTCACCTTTGACAACGGCTCTGTGACCTACCACAGCAGGTTAGTTTGATTCTGACGTACAAGTGGTCCTATGCATCAATGTTCCTTCCCACCAATTTACGTGTAGGATCTTTATGAAATGTTTTATTTAGGGTGATAGTTAGATATAGGTTTCTGCTACCCTTATCCTATATGATTTTAATGCTGGACATGCAAATGTTTTCTGTTAGTTTGGGGGGTTTTGAATTGGACAGTTGTATTGACTGTAACCATCACCCATCATTGTACCAGGCCCCTAAAGCTCTGCCATTTTGTCTGGATCAATTAAAAGGCCTACCTAAACACCCATACATATTCATGATTGAAAATGAATCATTTTGTAAGATGCTTCCAACGAGTAGCGTGCATTTGTACACGTGAAACATTACGCCCATCAGATACTGATACGCGCAGTAGATATGAATAATGCAACAGTGTTATCAATGTCATGGCGATAACGGGTGCTTATCGGCCCCTTCAAATGATCCGAAAGAGGCAGGGCCTAATGCTATTCGCATAATGATATCCGTGTGTGCTGCTCTTTGTCTAGTAAATTAAGTAATATATCTATGCATTGTACCTACCCTTTGGCTTTACTGAAAACCTAAGCGAAAACCCACTCACGACATTAATAACATTCACAAGTGCATCCGCTGGATTTAACTTCACTTTTACAGATCTAACACAATGGGCCATCTTATCTCTTCCTCAGGTACCTGGACAGTAACTCGTATAAAGCAGCCATTAAGGAGAACCGCATCGTCTACACCGAGTTCGGGACAGCAGGGTTCCCAGATCCCTGCCTGAACATCTTAAGTCGCGCCATGTCCACATTTCTGACACGCCTTCAGTTCACCGACAACTGCAATGTGAACTGGGTGCGTTCTGGAGACCAGTTCTACACCATCACTGAGACTCCAATGATTCAGAAAATAGACCCTGTCACTCTGGAAAAAGAAGAAACGGTAGGTATATATATGATGTTTAACTAATTTGCATCCCCAACATGAGAAACTGAAGTCACACTTCACGAAGGGAAAACATTTTTACATTTTAACATAGTTTGAAAGTTTGGACTCAAGACCATGCAAAGCCTTTGAAATTACCATGAGAATGAGAGCTTGTCAGACAGGCTAATCACCAGCATAATGGAGAAAACAGAATGTAAAGATGAGTGACCATTCAAGAGTGCCATACTGGTGTCCTATTGTAAATTTCATTAAAAGTTGAATAAGAATTCCCTGGTATTAACTATGAAGGGATTTTCAGGTTAGGCTCAAATTTTGAATAGTTTCAAAAGAGATATACTGCTCTCCTTGTTTTAGATTTTCAAAGCACAGAGTGAATAACTTCTGTGTTATATAAACATGTTAATGTGAAGGTTGTACCCGGCATGCTGGCATGCATTTATTTCAAAGTTCCCCCAAATGGTAATTTCAAATCAAAGAAAAAACAAATTTCTCCATTACAGGTGGCTCCCAAATTCGGTCAGATGGCAGATCAATAAATAAACTATTAGAAAATATAAAAAAAAACTGAAATCAACTTTTCAACCCCAAGCTCTCTACATTAGCTGTTCACTCTAAAACTTCCATTGCGACTTCCATTGGTCGTTTTGTGGTGGAGGGTCACAAATTATATTGGTTGTTTTTAAATCAATGTCAAAGTTTTTGAAGGTATTGTCTAAAGTGGCATCTTTGCTCTTCCCACAGATTGATATAGCAAAGATTATATCTGTCTTCACTGGAACAGCACACCCTCACCAGGCTCCAGACGGGACCATTTACAACCTGGGTGTCAATTTTGGAGCAAGGAGTACCTATAATCTCATCAAATTGCCTCCTCCAAATGAAGGTATGCATTCCTATTCTTTCATTTTCATATTTTGGTCTTTTCACTTCCTTTCTGTATTATAGACAGGAGTCCTTTATTCTGACATACCTGGCTTTATCTGTCCTCTTGTACTCTTCTGTGCTCTCAGAGTTGGAAACATTTTGAGCTGGCCGAATTATGATTTTTGTGAAGTATTATATTGGCAAAGACAGGCTTACCTATCTCTCTTTTATTCAAAAGGAGTTTGTGATTTGTGAGCACTTGAGAACTACAACATGTCAAGGTCAGCAGGAGGGTGCAAATGCTTTTTTTTTTTTTTTTTTTTTTGGGGGGGGGGGGGAGGTCATACATCCTTACTTCACAGTTTGAACTGCTGAAGTAGTAAACCGACACTGTTAGCAATTAGCTGATGCATGAGCCTAGACCATGTGTAATACAGAAAAGGAAAATGCTTTGAAATGCATTCTCCTTGAAATGTATTCTCCTTGAAATGTACATTCCTTCATGCTTTGCTAGTGGCTTCACAACATAATCTGCTGCATATTGTAACACCAAGCTTTTTTTTTTTCCTTTTTCCAATATTCTCTAAGGTAACGCTGAGCCAATCTACCGGCAGGCATCCATCGCTCTCACCATCTCCTCCACGGACACCTACCCGTCATACTTCCACAGCTTCTTCATGACGCCCAACTTCTTTGTCTTGGTTGAACAACCCCTCTACATCAACATGATAAAGTTGGCATCCCTGGCCGTCCTTGGCTACTCTTTCCTGGACGTCCTAGACTTCTGCCCGGACAAGCCAACCCGGTTCCATGTGGTGAGGCGCTCTGATAGTATCCCACTTGCAACCAAGTATGTCACCGAGGCACAGTTCTTCTTCCATCAAATCAATGCCTTTGAGAAAGAGGGGCACATCGTCCTGGACATGTGCAGCTATAAGGATAATGAGATCATGAAGCGACTGTATCTCAAGAAGCTGGAGGAAGAGGGGTTGGTGGATGCTGGGGTCCTCTGCAAGAGATACTACCTACCCCTCGATGTTGAGGTGATTTTAATTCTTGGTTCAAGTGCATGATGATCTGTTGTATTGGAAGGATATGCCCTTAGGGTTGTAGCGTTAGGTCTTACAACACATAATTGGTGACACTTTTTTATGAGTAACTTTTCTACACCAAGGATATTATTGGCTTCAGCCCTTGAATGAACCCATCACCGTACCTAAAGATAATCCTTACTCCATGCCTAACATGAGACCCAGTTGCAATCCTAGACCTATATCGTCAACAAAATCAGTTCTGGGGGGTGTTACGTAAAAAATACAATCAATCTTTCCATTGATATCAATCGTAAGTCTATGGCAAACCATGTCCTAAAGAGATACTGTTGATTGTAAAATTGATTGTATCCCTTTATGTTACACCCCCCTGGAGAATTATCACCTGAGAAATGTGGGAGACTAGTGATTAGAGTTTTGCCCCCCCCCCCCCCCAGAAAGATGGTACCAAAGACTGAATAATAATGGGAAATTGTATTGAGAGACAATCCATTATGTCGTGGAAGGGCTCTCCTGGCACTCCAAAATTATTTCATCAGCATAGCCACATGGTGCACTTTGCAACAATGGGCCATGTCGGGTACCTATCGACTCGTAGGTGGAGAATCGCAAACACAGATTAATGTCTTGCCAAAGGATGTTAATCCCATTCTTGGACATGCATCCTCAACCCTTCCTTATGAGAGTCAAGTGATTGAATTCCTGTACCACAGCACTTTCATCTAGTGCTATATCCTGATGTTATTTCTTCTCACACTTTTCTATGAAGGGCTTTCATCCTGGTGACACGGTATCTAACATGCACAAGAATGAGGCCACTGCAATCATGGAGTCACAGGGAACCGTCTTCTGTAAACCATTCGTCCTGGGTGACGTAGGTAGGTCTCCATGTTGCCTAACATCCTGTGATCCAACATTTTCCAGTGCAGAAAAAGATTTGAAACAAAATTCATGATATAATTGCTTACAGACAAGGCATCCTGCTGCTAGACTACATGTATGTCCAGGTAACATAATTTGCCATCGTGCATCATATATGTGCACCTTATGGACACAAACAAATTTTCAGGATATGTGTTTTAAAGAATCTTTAGATAATTTCTATGCCTCCGCCCACCGTAGTTGGTTGCCAGAGGCATTATGTTTTCGGGTCGTCCGTCCATCCGTCCGGTTTTCGTTCTCGCGATAACTTAAGAACCGTTTGACGGATCAACTTCAAACTTGGCTCATGTATGCATATGGGAGGGACAATGATCTGATTAGATTTTGGAGTCTCAAGGTCAAAGGTCAAAGTCATAGATGAGGTAATAAAACACATAAAAATGGCTTGTTCTCGCGATAACTTAAGAACCATTTGACAGATTGGCTTCAAATTTGGCTCATGTGTGCACATGGAAGGGAAAATGATCTGATTAGATTTTGGGGTCACAAGGTCAAAGGTCATAGAGGTTATTATGTACATAAAAATGGTTCGTTTTCACCATAACTCAACAACCATTTGACCGATCAACCTCACGCTTAGCACATGTATGCATATGGGAGGGAAAATGATCTGATGAGATTTTGGGGTCTCAAGGTCAAAGGTCAAAGGTCATAGCGGTCATTATGTGCATAGAAATGGTTCGTTCTCGCGATAACTCAACGACCATTTGATGGATCAGCTTCAAACTTGATTCATGTATGCATATGGGAGGGACAATGATCTAATTAGATTTTGGGGTCTCAAGGTCAAAGGTCAAAGGTCATTGAGGTCATTATGTACATAGAAATGATCCGTTCTCGCGATAACAACCATTTGACAGAGCAGCTTCATACTTTGCACATGTATGCATATGGGAGGGACATGATTTGATTTTTGGGTCTCAAGGTTAAAGGCCAAAGGACGCAGAGGTCATTATATACATGACAATTGCTTGTTCTTGCGATAACTTAACAACTCTGTGACGGTTCATCTCCAAACTTGGCTCATGTATGCATATGGAAGTCTCATAATTGTCTCATTAGATTTGGGGGTCACAAGGTCAAAGATGTCATTTTATACGTGAAAATAAAAAAATCAACATAAATGTGCCATTTATTTCCGATCTGGCAATTGCGGAGGCGTAAATTTCGACCGCGCAAGGTCGAAGATTCATCTAGTTTTTTTAATGAGACTGGTCAAAACGTATATCAACTGTAGATCGTCTGCATGATAGCAGTTCACAACTATTTTTCCTTCAAATGTGTGCTCATAAGGAAGCATGATTACAAGCACTCTAAATTGTTTTAAGCATACATACAATTGTAGCTGTCTTGCATTCCCGGTTGGCATGTGATACGTTATGTCCTTGAAAAGGAAGGATGTATTATATATCCACTTGTCCAAAGGTGACGTATATTGAAGTGCGTTGATCAGTGACTACATGTAACTGCCGTTGAACAACTATCCAAACTAAAATACTTAACCTCAGATCCCCCTTCGCATTAAATAGAAACTAATGCAACCAAGACAAGAGTTATTTGAAGCCTTATTTAGTCAGCTTTTCTTTTTCAAATTTACATCATTTTTTTCTTTTATGGATGAAAGTCTGAAATGATTAGAAATTAACAGAAAGTGTGTTGAGAAGTTAAAAAGGTGTCA
This sequence comes from Echinometra lucunter, assembly GCA_029962745.1. Classification (NCBI taxonomy): domain Eukaryota; kingdom Metazoa; phylum Echinodermata; class Echinoidea; order Camarodonta; family Echinometridae; genus Echinometra; species Echinometra lucunter. Next base: position 22,640,290 of record CM057170.1, read on the forward strand.
GTTTGCATGGAAAAGCAGTGATTTTTTTTAAAAACTTTCCATCACACTGCTAATTTAAAGATTTTAACGCTCATTTTCCACCTAAGATTTTCAGCATCAAATGGGCATAGCATATGCAACCCTCCACCACAAAATGACCAATAAGTCACAATGGGAGTTTTAGAGTAAACAGCTAAAGTGGAGAGCTTTTGTTGAAAAGTGGTTATAAGTTTTTATATTTTCTAGTTCCTGTATTGATCTACCATCTGGCCAATTTGGGAGCCATCTGTAATGTAGAAATGTGCTTTTTCTTTGATTTAAAATTGCTATTTGGGGGGAATTTTTGAAAAAAAAAAAGATATGCAGCATGCTGGATAAAAACTTCACATTATTATGCACATAACTCAGAAGTTATTCACACTGTGGCTTTGAAAATCTAAACAAGGAGAGGAGGATATCTCTTTTGAAACTTTCCCAAGTTTGAGCTTAATCTGATAATCCCTTCATGGCCAGTACCAGGGAGTTTTTATTCAACCTTTTTGTCAGACAGAGAATAGGATACCAGCAAGGCACTCCTGAATGGTCACTCATCTTTGCATCCTGTTTTCTCTATTATTCTGGTGATTAGCCCGTCTAACAAGCTCTCATTCTCATTGTAATTTTGAAGGGTTTGCATGGTCTAGAGAAGGCGAGTTATATAACCAGAAGCTCAGAGGCCAAGATTCCAAACAATGGTAAAATGTACAAATGACAAATTTCTGACTTAATGGTCTTTTTGTTGTGGAGGGTCACATTTGTAGAATTTGGGGGTTTTCTGCACATGTATTAATTGTATTTGGTATATTTATTCGGGCTCTGCAAAAAAGATTTCTTGGGCCAAATTGCAAAATGTGCAATTCTGTCATGGATGGTTTAAATCGACTATCATGCACGTCTCCTTTTGTTTTTCACCACTAGGCCTAGAGCTGCCAAGGATCAACTACGAGAAGTACAATGGCAAACCATACCAGTATGTGTATGGTGTGGTAGCTTCAGGGGACCATGATAACAGGGTAAGGACTTCTTAAGGCTTGTTAAGGCATTTATCTTTATGTCGTTGTGTGAAAGAACACGTCCAGAACGCAATATACAAAAATGCCAAAATTAAAATGTCTGTCTTGACATATCGGAATAGAATTTTAGCACAGATCATGCCACAAGAAGATCTTAAATTAATTTACGAGGTCTACATGCTACCTGTGACATTATCAATCATTGTTTGAAAATTTCGATTTTATATGATTTTCCATTTTACATTCCAGATGCATTCTTTCGCACAACGAAAAGATAAAACACCTAAGATATGAAGTGACAAAGTCCCGCAGAAAATCCCAGCAACACTTTTAGTGTTCAGATATGGCACGACAAACCACCCCGCTTAACATTAATGAAAACACATTAACATGTCAACTCTCAAACCAAGGAGAGTTTTGTCAAAAGTTGCGCAAACTCGTGGCAACAATTTATTGTGCGCTAACTTTTTCGGACTTTGATTGGTCAACAGTTTTTTTGCCACCAGGGGACTATAATATGTCTCCTGCTTCGGCAATGTTTTTTTTGTTGCCTCATACACCATTGATTTGTACACTAAAAATGTTGTGGCGATTTGTTGCAGGGATTTGTCTCCTCATATCTGAACAAGCCTCTAGTTCTTTTATAGACCCACCAAAGGTCACCTTTTACTCTGGTGATTGTAATAAGAAGAGCTTTGTGATGTCTGTATTGAACTTTAGGTTTTTGCTGATTTTGTCATCTATTCATCCTTTTGAATGTCACAGTTGCCATAAAGATGCTTATGATAATTAGGTAGAAATAGCATTCCTTTTACCAGTTAATTTGACACTCCATGGTGTTATAGATTAGATAGGGAGGAAGAAGAATATAGAAACAAATTGTTGTGTGAGGAATTGTCACTCACGAAGAAAGTTTGAGATTAAAAAGAATATTTTTAACACAATTAAAATTAAACATTTTCTTTTTCTTTTTTTAAATTTTATTGTGGGGTGTATAATTATGTGCCCTTAGGATGGATGTTGCTTTTTCAGCGATGACCCTAGGGCATTGGTTACACTTCCGTGAAAAAAAGTTGCACAGGTTGACAAGAAAACCTGTGCAAATTTGTTATTTATTTATTTTCTTATAAAGGCAATGCATTTTGGTGCTGGTGCCAGTTCTGGTCAGAAGATCCTCATTCCTTATTTTCAAATTTTTGAAAAGGGATCTAATTCCTCCTTGTGAGAGCTGGTTACATTATGTGAACCACTCCAGATTTAGATTTGTTTTGGTATAAGGTATTCATATCATACACCTAGGCCTTGTTGCCTTGTTGCAAACTTATCATTAACCTGTTGAACACTAAGCCTGAGATAACTCGAACTAGGGTCTATGGAAAGTGTGTGTTATACTGAAATCAAATCATGCTCAGTGGGTTAATGGTAACTCTGCCTTCAGTGGTAACTACCATGCTAACCATTGCTCAGCAGCCAATCAAATTCAAGGTTTCCGTGGAAGTTACCATTGATGGCCAAGTTACCATCAATGGTGAATTTTTATTCAAAGGGGCCCAGTAAAAAAAAAAAAAAAGTCTGTTTCTCATCCGTTCCTGTGTAGATTGGTAAGATGGATGTGGAGGCTGGAACCAGCAAGCTGTGGTATGAGGATGGTTGTTTTCCTTCAGAACCTGTCTTTATTGCAACTCCAGAGGGCCTGGATGAGGATGATGGTGAGTCGAAATGCTTAGGAGGGGGGGGGGGGGGGGGGGGGGGGGTGGCAGGGGTGTTCATTTTACGTAATGCAGTTCTCAACAATCTGTTTCATTGAAATTTGTGTTACCAAAAGCAATGGGGCCATCTTCGTCAGAGCAGCTAATCTAGATGCAGGATAAAAATCCATAGTTCTTTGAAGCACATAGAAAATTCCATTCAATTCAATCTTAAGTTCACAAGAAAAAATAAAAGTACATGGTAACAATGAAGTAAAATGCAGTAAAATGCATATACAAGATTTTGGGGGATTTTCCATGAAGGTTGAAATAAACCTTTAAATGTGGATCCCATAGATAGAAAAATCACATATACATGTAGAACAAAGCATCTTCATCATTGTTGTTATTCCTGACCTAAAGATGATACCCCAAAAAATATTTTAAAAAATCACAAGTAGATGACACTGGTCCTCTATATTTGAAGGTCAAATTCATCTGTGCTGTACATCAGTGAAAGGTTGGGTTGGTCCCTCTTCTTTTTTTGTTTTGTTTTGTTTGTTGTTGTTGTTGTTGCTATTCTTGCATGTACTGTAAGTAGCCCAAGTCAGATTTATTTCAATTATCAATTCTGCATGAAGCATAGATCTTGTCTCTCTGGGTATTCCTTGGATAGGCAGAGCAATAGCATATTTACAAGGTTTATATGCTTCCATATCTCTTATTTTGAAGGTATCGTTTTATCATCTGTGCTGAACTTCAATGAGGGGGGCTCCCCTTTCCTGCTGGTGTTGGACGCTAAGACGTTTACTGAGATAGGCCGTGCTGAGCTTCCCATCAAGGACATGGCATTTGGAATACATGGCTTCTATGCAGATGGCATTTAAACTATTGCTAGTAAGCTGAATATACGTTGATGGCCATTTGGCACAATGAATGGTCAAGTCCGTGTATTTGGTCATTTGCTATCCCTTGCATTACCAAGAATAAAGAAAACTACACAGAATGTAACATTGCAAATGCCATTGTTCTTGTAGTTTAGACTGATTCAAGCTCTAATTTGGCTGTCAGTTTGATAGAACCAGCTGCTATACCTTGGTTCTGTCGATATGCACTTTCAATACGGGGATTTGTTTGGCAGAATTACCGGAATCTGTCTCACGAACGAAGGTTTCTTGCCATCCCAATTTTCTAATTTAATAGACATGCCCATTCATATCACCCACCTAGCCATAAAATAGGTGCAGTGTTGAGCCTTTTTTGTGGATACGCTACCGACAGCTCGTAATATGAACAGCTCCCACCAGATATTGCATTATTTTGCTTCCTCCTATTTTAGGCACATTTTTTCAACTGTTTTCTTTCATTTTTAACACGTTGGAAATACATTTCAGAAATTGTGCAGTAATGACAACTGGACAGAGAAAGTTTTTTTCCAACACTATCTTTACCATTTGATTATCCTCAGTTTGATTTATCTTTTTCTCTTTCCAAAATATTAGTTATCCTTTGTTTGCCCCATCAAATGCACTTCGTTTGGGTTTTTTTACCACAATGCACCACAAGACTTGTTGATAGGAATGAATACCATATTACTGCAGATGCAATATGAATGGGAGCAAAACAGACAATATTGTGGTAATATCATATTTTCCCCTGGGTAATATGAACTTGGCTAACCAAGGGCAGGCTATTAAAGAAGGGTATCAAGCTAAACTTGAAACTGGTTTTCTATCCACAGTGTCTAAAAGTACTTTACTTTTTACTATTACACTGCCAATTATCAAAGAGAATGACATTCAATATTTTATAAAGTTTTTTTTGTTGTCTCTTTTATATAATCCTATAATTTTGTACTAATTGGCTGAATGCCCATATTGTGCAATTTATTACTCTTTACTAATACACAGCTTTAATACATGTTTATGCATGAAATATTGTTGTTTGACATGCAAATGTGATAGAAGCTACACCCAGTGAAGCATTGATATGCCTGTCAAGGACAGAGTACAGGTAGTGTGAGAATGTTGAGCTAATTACAGGGTGTTATAAGTAGAATTAATGGATGTAAAGCTTACTTTTATGTGCTAAAATATAATAGCTGGAGAACTATTATAAACTGCATACCTTATTAAGGTAGATGATCTGTATGGATTGGAAGAAGAGGATTGGTATTCATTTGGAATGTTTTTAGGAACCAGTATTTTACATACATGGGTCTATGAAACTGTACATGTAGCTTTTTGATTTGAATGTATGTACATGTAGACTATGCTTTATTATGCAGATTAGGTTGGTATATATTGTTTGAAAGATGTGCTTATTTGAAAGTTGTTGCTCCACAATATAGACTAAGCTTTATTATATGTATAAGATTTAACAGGTATATTACTCAAGAGGTGTGCTTATGTTATATCATTTTTTGATTGAAAGAATGCTTGTATTAATGACTACGTATGTTTTTATTATTATTATTATTATTATTTTGCTTTGCTTTTATGCATTCCAAGTACATTTACACCCTTCCAGTAGACTTATAGAAGTCACACGCTATGAGTGTTTGTTTGTCTTATTCATTTTATTTTTTACATGCTGAAGAGTCAGAAAGGCCAGTATAATTGCAGTATATGCATATAAGAAATTTGTTCATTCGAGTATTAATTGTTTCATGTACAGCAGGAAAAATTAAGTTTTACATACCATAGGTACATGTAAATTTGTCAACAGTTTTCATGAAAGCCATCAGACTTGCTCCATAATTCAATGATAAAATTAGTTTTTAAAAAGTTTTACTTTTATGAAGTCTGTTTTACTTATTGCATTAAAACATAATTACTACAATTTACTTTCGGAAGTGGTAATTGCACCAAGAGGACATACCAGTTTGATAATACCTTCACAAAATATTCCTTGGTCACGATTGTCTCTCTCAACCCAGGATTATTTACCTTGAGAAATCCATTGATGTACATGTAGCTAAGCTAAAAGTCAGGGTAATAATTTCCAAAGCTCTTTTCAAGCACTTATTGAAAACAGTATGTCCATTTATTATACATATTTTTTTCACTTTCCTTCCATTAACTATGTATGAGTTCACAGTGTTTTATATATTTGTAGGGTATTTTTATTGTCATTGGCATTCATTCTCATGTTAATCACAGGTAGTGTGGCAATTTTATGTGCAATAATTTGACGATGTGGCCCAATAGCCCTTTGATAAGAAACTTAAGTTTTGTATTACTTGTACAATGATATGGATTGATAGCTTACTTGCTAGTCATGCATGTGCCAATTACTGTAGATGTCTTTCTGTTTAACTTTTGGTATTTATCACAGGACAACTTTGATTGTACTTTGTAGCAGAAAATAATGCAATATACTCTCACTAAAATGCTTTGATAAATGATGTACTGAAATGGAATTTTTTCCATTGGATTATCTACGCATTATGCAAAAATTCATTCTTACTGTATATTATGTAGTGCTTCTTTAAATCATGGACTTGATACTGTAGCAGTGATGGATATCATTTGGGGTTTTTCAATATTTATGCCTACTCATGTGCATGTTCTTGGTTTCATATTGAAACTTTTCATTCCTTTTGAATCGGGTTGTGTAGATATTAGCTACATTCATTCTTCAATATTTTGTCCTTGTATAAATCCATGTGTTTTGCGTAGCATTATGCTGTATCGCAGTCTTTTTATCAATATAATGTTTCCTTTGCTTGCTCTGTTTTTGTAATGAAGTGTTTGGTAATTGATACCATCCAACTGTGTTTAAAGTAGAATAGTGGATGTAATGATGGAGACACTTTTTGTCTCGCCCACCGGAGGTGAAGGCGAGACTAAGGGATCCAAATGTCGTCCGTCCGTCGTCCGTCCGTCGTCCGTCCGTCGTCCGTCCGTCGTCCGTCCGTCGTCCGTCCGTCGTCCGTCCGTCGTCCGTCCGTCCGTCCGTCACAAACGTTATGAAAGATAACTTGGCAACCGTGACTCACTTTTCGACCAAACTTGGGTTGTAGATGCACTAAGGGGACCTGCATGTTATGGTCCAGTCAGAGGTCACATGGTAAGGTCAAAGGTCATTTCAGGTCAAACGTTAAAGTTTACGTGCAAGACTCTCTTATGACACAAAACTCTGCAACCGTGACTCACTTTTCAACCAAACTTGGGTTGTAGATGCCCTAAGCGGACCTGCATGTTATGCTCTAGTCAGAGGTCACATGGTAAGGTCAAAGGTCATTTTAGGTCAAACGTTAAAATTTACGTGCAAGACTCTCTTATGACACAAAACTCTGCAACTGTGTGACACTGTTCAATCAAACTTGGGTTGTAGATGCACTAAGGGGACCTGCATCTTATTGTCCAGTCAGAGGTCACATGGTAAGGTCAAAGGTCATTTCAGGTCAAATGTTAAAGTTGACGTGCAAGACTCTCTTATCACACATAACTTTGCAACCGTGACTCACTTTTCAACCAAACTTGGGTTGTAGATGCACTGAGGGGACCTGCATGTTATGGTCCAGTCAGAGGTCACATGGTAAGGTCAAAGGTCATTTCAGGTCAAACGTTGAAGTTTACGTGCAAGACTCTCTTATGACTCAAAACTCTGCAACCGTGTGACACTTATCTATCAAACTTGGGTTGTCGATGCACTAAGGGGACCTGCATGTTATGGTCCAGTCATAGGTCACATGGTAAGGTCAAAGGTCATTTCAGGTCAAACATTAAAGTTTACGTGCAAGACTCTCTTATGACACAAAACTCTGCAACCGTGTGACACTTATCTATCAAACTTGGGTTGTAGATGCACTAAGGCGACCTGCATGTTATGGTCCAGTCAGAGGTCACATGGTCAGGTCAAAGGTCATTACAGGTCAAACGTTGAACGGTTAAAGTTTACGTGCAAGACTCTCTTATGACACAAAACTTTGCAACCGTGTCACACTTTTGAGTCAAACTTGGGTTGCAGATCACTAAGGGGAAGTGCATGTTATCATTCTGTTGGACTTCACATGATAAGGTGAAAGGGTTCTTGGGGGACCTTCATGTTATAGTGGTATCAGAGGTCACATGGTAAGGTCAAAGGTCATTTTATATCAAACGTGAAAGTTTACTTGCAAGACTCTCTTATGATAAGTAACTTTGCAACGTCTGCTCCCTTTTTAACTAAACTTGGGTCATGGATGCACTTGGGAGACCTTCATGTTATAGTGGCATCGGATGTCACGTGGTAAGGTCAAAGGTTATTTTATTTCAAACATTACAGTTTACATGCACGACTCTCTTATGACACATAACTTGACAACTGATGGTCAAATGGCAACCAAACTTGGGTCATAGATGCACTAGGGGTAACATCATGTTGTGGTGCTGTCGGAGTTCACATGGTGAGGTCAAAGGTCATTTGAGGTCAAACATTAAAGTTTACCTGCAAGACTTTGCGATATCAAACTTGGTTAGGGATGTACTTGGGGAAACCTTCGTGTTATTTAGTCACGGGTGGGCGAGACACAATCTTGCTATTGGCTTGTTTACAAATTATAATTCAAAATTTTCAAGCTCTATTTTTTTCATCTGATGATACCAAAGACACTCCCTAAATCTAGGGTTTTAGACTGAAATTGTGGCCTATTTATACCATACCATGAGAAAAATATGCCAATGATAAAAATGAAAAATTTATCTTCAGGAGACTCATTTTGAAGTAATAAATGGTATTGAGATATGTAATCTGTTTTGCAGTTGGAAAGTAGATAATCAGGTTTCAACCATGCATACAAGTACATGTAGCTAAGGTGACTTATGCCCTTGTTACAAGTGCATAATAGCATAATAACTAATTGTATATGACCTTTTGCAAATCGAGGCATGAATGATCAGAAAGTTGATTTCGCGTTGTTGATATACAACATATTGTGTGTGCCCAAAACTAGGCTGTGTCTTCATTATATTCCATCAAATCATGCGATGAAATTAATTGTATTCAAATATATTTATATCCAATCCAGCACCTTGTTCGAGTAGTACATGTATGTAGTATTGTAGTGTTTTTCATACTGTATACTGCTGTAAATTCTCACAAAATTTGTTGCCTTATTGCAGATATCATATTTTTCATGATAAACTTTTTTGCCATAGTTGAAATTTTAACACAACTTTTTAAGGAGAACGCCATTGAGCTATACTTTTATAAGTGTAAAGGATTTTTTTTTTTATTTAATTGAAAAAAATGCTGATTTGGCGATAACTGTTATCTTGCCAAGTTATCCAGTTCCAACTCGTAACCTGTTGAGCCCGATTTGATTTCATTGTAAAACGCATTTACCATGACCCTAGCCTGGGTTATCTCGGGCTCAGTGTTCAACGGGTCAGTTCAAATTTTAAAGTTTTTAAAAAAAGGTTTTCTTAAGTTCGTGTGATAACTTAAAATAGTGAAGTGATGAGTACATGGCCTTTGATGCAAACTATAAATCGATAGATTAAGAAATAATGATAACACTTTCAGGGCAGTTTTGTGCTCTGTTGCTCATCATTTGATGCGAAAAATTATATCAATGTAGCATTCATAGTGACAACCAATGGAAAAATCTTTTCGTAATAGTAAGTGTAAAAGCACAGTCGTACATTGTATATTACAAATTTAGATTTCATAAACCATTAGTCATCTGTCATTCTTAGATGTTTAATTTGTGAAATTGTGAATCTTGTGGAGAAAGTGTGTTATCTCTTCCGCATGCCAACATTACTAGCCCCTCCCCATCCCTCACAGTAGAAGAAAAGTTATTTTAGGATTCACAGCTATTATCGAACTTGAGGTATATTATCCAGTTATAAACACATAACATAAAACATACAGAAAAAGAATACAACAGAGCTAAAGGACGAAAGGAACCAGAAAATAGCATGAATACTAAGTTAATATAAAAGATAAATTATTATTAAATATAAAAAGATTCAAAGAAGTTACACATGAATAATACATGTAGAATTAAAATCATTATTATTATTATTATTATTATTATTACTATAATTATTATTTTCATCATTGACATTATTATTATTATCATCATTATCATTATTATTGTTGTTGCTGTTAGTATTATTACTATGGCCATTTTCATCACCATTATTTTCTATGCTAAGCAAGAACAAATTTGTATTTGATGCAAGCAAGTACTGGTATACAGTATGTAGCTATGTGTGTGACTATTAGCAGAGTGCATGACATTAAATGAATGTTTCTCAACATGGAAGTCATCTGTATATTCCAATGTGTTTGATGCTTTCCGTCGTTTTTATCTGAAAGATTCAGAGTATGACTGGAGTATGATGATTGGAGTTAGAGAGAGAGGGGGGGGGGGGGAGGGGTCTGCTAACACCGGCGTAAATCCGTTTTGAGGAGTGGGGGGATGATCGACTTTTTTACCGAAATTCCTTGCGTGAACTCACACTTAACTATACACACATACACCGTTACTCACCCGTGCAGACCCCCACACACATATAATTCTTTTATTTTGTGAGCGAGCGAAAAATAACTACTTTGGGGGGGGGGGGGGGGGGGGGTTAAGAGCATTTGAAATGAAAATTCCACTATATGACCGCCGTTTATGACATTTTTATGAAAAATTTCACCAACTGATTAATTACAATATCATTTTCCGTAAAATGTGTGTGGGGGGGATATATCCCCCCCCCACCCCCCACCCCCCCGGATTTACGTCAATGTCTGCTAAACATACAAAGAGGCAAGATATTATGTTACACGGAGAGGGAGAGAGAGAGCTACTATTTAAAAGAAAGAAATCAAAATCAAAGTGATATGACTCTAAACACCACCACCCCTCCCCTTTCTCTCTCTCTCTCTCTCTCTCTCTCTCCCCCCCCCCCCCCCCCTCCCTCCCTGTCGTGACCTGCGCAATGTGAGAAAATGAGGTCACTTTTAAATGTAAATGAGTGTCTGGGAGTGATCATTATCTTTAAAAAAATACAGATCGCCCATCTTTTGCTGCAAAAGCATATCATAATAAAAAAGGGGTTCGTGAAATGCAGCCCCTCCCCCTCCTCCTTCATATATGTTTTTTTTTTAAAGACCCGATTCGAAATTCTCTTCTAGTTTGCATACTCATGTAGCCCGATCCCCCCCCCCCCCCCCCTTCCCCTCCCCTTCCTCTCCCCTTCCCTGACTTTCTGCTCCGCCGCCCCTGGTCGTGATGACTGTGATGTGATACGCAGTCACAGGGATAGACGATGTAAAGGAAATGTCTTCGATGAATAAGTGATTGATTATGATACTTCCGGTGGATGGATTATGGCTTTCATGTACTGCTGCTGTTAACCGTCAAAATCTATAAACACCTTGTGGTGTCTTGATCTAGGCTTACGTGTATCGGCATTTGTCTATAAACATTAAAGTATGCTCCTCTCTGTTGCCTCTTCTTACCCCTCTACCCTTCTCTCTCTCTCTCTCTCTCTCTCTCTCTCTCTCTCTCTCTCTCTCTCTCAACCTCTTCTCTTACATCAACCTGCATGCCTATCACCCTATTTTTTTTTTCAAATTCCCTTAGATATGAACTTCAGCTTGCCAGGTCTGGCATGTAGCTTGTAAATAGTTCATGTAGGATACATCAATGTATAAACAAGTGGTTCATTCATATGCATATTCTGTCATCTTCTTCTTCTTCATCATCATCTTCTTCTTCTCCTCCGCCTCGTCCTTCTTCTTTTTTCATAGGTATGGTATAACTATGATGACATCGAAAGTTTCAATATACATGTATAGTTTACAATAATTATCCAGACAATAGAGCCTGTCAGTACAGACAGCCGGCAAATATTGTTATTTAAGAACACTACAAGGAGGTGATAAACGCAAGTTCAGTCATGTGACAAAAAATATCATATGGCGCAATTTAATAGCCGAATACAATAAACACTATAAAAAACTACTTTCGAAAAATCAACTTAAAGGCCAAGTCCACAGCAAGATGAAGGTCACTTCAATAAAAAGAATAAACAATTCCAAACAAAAAAGTGAACATTTGATGAAAATCGGATGCAAAATATGGAAGTTAGGATTTTTTAAAGTTCACAATTTTCTCCCATAACAGTTCTTGAACAGTCGATATGAATATTCAACGAATTAGTTGATGATGTCATACACTCACTATTCTCCATAATAATCTATACAGAAATTTCAGAAAATTTTAATTTTATGCACCAAAACTGAAAAGTCATCCAGCATGTCTTCACATATTAGACTAAATACCATATGTAAGTATGTAAGGAGTATTTAGGACAAATTTTACATTTTTATAGCTAAAATATGAAATTTTCCTCATTTCTGTATATATGAGTGGAAAATTGTGAGTATATGACATCATCAACTCACTCACTAAATATTCAATCGAATGTTTAGGAAATGTTTTGCGAAAAAATAGCAAAAATTCAAAACTTCATAACTTCCTTGTTTTGCATCCAGTTTTCATCAAAATTCCACTGTTTTGTTTGGATATCTAAATTCTTTTTATTGAAATGAACTTCATCTTCCTGCAGACTTGGCCTTTAAAGTGATTACACAATGGTAATTTTTTTGATATATGATCGAGAATAGAATTCTAAGAAGAATAACATTGAAAATTTGATGATTTTTAATTGAAATCAATGCATTTTGGCTAATTTTCTCATAAAAAGTCAAGAGTTGACCAAAAAACTTGAGTATGATGTATGACTAAAAGTGGGTACCCAACTTCGCGCACTGCAGTTGTGCTGCGCGCAGGACTGTACAATATGTATTATACTTTGCGCGCATTTTGCTAGAAGTGCGCGACTAGGTACCCACTTTGACGTCATTTTGACGTAAAAGTGGATACCCAGTTGAAACTGGGTCACAGCTGAGGGGTCAAAAATATCCTGAAATCTTACCACATTTGGGGGTTTCCTTGGCAACACGACTTTTTAAAAAACTTTAGGCACATGATTTTCTGCTAATAAAATCATGCTCTTTTAAACTATGTAATCCGAACACGATTTTTATGGAAAGTACAATAGGCTTTTGAAACTGCACTGGAGTTGATTTTTCGAAAGCAGTTTTTATCGTGTTCAGTGATCGTGTTAATACAATTTCGAGAAAATTAAATAATCAACTATTATGGAAAAGAAAGCTTGGAAGGTGAAAATACAGAAAAGCAGACAATGAAGATAATAATCACGCTAGACAACCACTATACCCCTGGAATTACCGTGAGTATAACTGTCTTCCTACCACTATCCTGTAAGACAATTACCAACTAGGACCCTCCAACTAATGCCAACAACTAACCAGGAACCTGCCAATTCCTTCAGCCTGAACAGGGGGGGGGGGGGGGGCGGAGCGTCTTTCAAAGTGGGGGGGGGCACTAGCGAAAAGGGGCACTTGGGGGGGGGGAAGGGGGCACTTACAAAAGCTGAACACAAGAAGGAAAATATACCCTTACATTCTATTTAACACACTTTTAAAGTGCATTTTGGCATACTGCTTTACATGATAATAACTACTTTGCGACATTATTGTATACTGCTCTGTCTTACTCAATTGTGAGCGAGAAGAGAGCGAGCAAAACATGCTAAGTATTATTTGCTGAAGGGCATGGTATTTGCAGTGTATTTTGAGTGGCCTATAATGATAAAGGCTCCCGGAAATTAATTTTATACGTGTTCCATTATCATTGTAAAATTCTTCCATTTACTCTGTATATAGTTTTCCTTATAGTGACCAAGCTATAATGTCTCAATGCATTAGTGAGGTCTCATAGCTACCGATCATTTTTTTTTTATTAGAGAAAATATTCAAATTGAATTTGGTTTTAAGCACAATACCATCAGGAACTTAGAATAAATAAGACTTTATGGTTACAACACACTTGAAGTGCCTTGCGTGAGATATCATAAGTGCGAGCGAACGTAGCGAGCGAGCTTTAGAAAGAAAAAGTTTTTTAAAAATACCCCCAATTAAGGGGCACTCTTCCTTCTAATTACACTTGTGGGAGGCACTTGCCCGAATGGAAAAGAGACACTATCAGAAAACAAAAAGGGCGCTAATTGCCCTTATCTTACATGAACAGATGCAGAAATTGTACAAACTAGAAAGGAAAAGGAGCACTTATCAGAAGTAAATGAGGGCATGTATCAGATTTCAAATGGGGCACTTATCAGAGGTGAAAAGGGGCACTCTGCAGAAGAGAAAGTGCACTGTGAAAAATGAAAATAGGTAGTCAAAGGGGTATAATATTCACATTTAAAGGGGACATTCATTTGAAGTGTAAAAGGCGCACTTCTCAGAGGGGAACAGAACGCTATTTAAAAGGGAAAGGCATAAAAGAGTGTATTTCTGTGGATTTTAAGAAGGGTAACTTATCTGAAACGAAAAGGGGCATTTATTAGAAGGCGAAAGTGTACTTATCAACAAAGAAAATGGGCCCTTCTAAGATAAAAGAAGGGCACTGAAAAGGTTTGAAAGGGGGCATTTTTGTCGGGTAAAGGGGGCACTTTTGGGGTGCTTCGAAAAGTGGGGCGCCGCCTCTGAGCCTGAACTAAACGCCCTACTCCGGACAAGATGCTTGTGCCCCCGATACCAGAGCATTTTTCATGCTTCATACGTTTTTTTTACAATAGTTGTGCACCCCCACCCATGATCCCACCCCCTTCCGAGACAAATGGATATGCTACCGTTGACCATGCTGATAAAAAACACGTCATAATCATGATAATGCGATTACACGATTCATAACATTTTTACAGCAATGAATGGCATTTGCAGGTTGCGGTCACTAAAGCGTTAAAGTTTAATTTTGTGGGTTTACCTAAATCCGATGCATTATACACTGTCACTCAAAGGTTAATCGAGACTTCTGCTCCTCGTTTCAGTAATTTATTGGGGCCTACAACTAAATAAAAAAAAAACTTTCTGCTCTCTAATCGTTTGTAACTGATATAACTGCGATAGATTATCAAAAGAAAATATTGAGTACTGGCTATGCCACTATGTATGAAAAGCTGTTATTCGGATTTTTTTACTATTCAATAAGGTGTCAATACGGAAAAGGTTTATTTTCCTGCTTCGATGTTTAGTATTATGAAATTAACAATGAAATTATTTATTGAAAGGTATATTTATTAAAAACTTGCATGGCAGCCAGTTGGCTGAATTGTACTTTTTTTCTTTCTTTTTACAGATAAAAAGGAAATCACACATGAAGAACAAATACAAATGTCCAAAACATAAACATGAGAATACATATTAAATACACATGATTAACAGAGCAAATGACCCAACCTTGCTATGAAAATCACAAACACTGGGCACTACAGACAAAGGGAATGAAGTCAATGCGTATATTTCTATATGAACCTTGAAATTATGCACTACATGTCACACACACTGACATATTTGAAATATTTCGGTCATTTTTGGAATATGGTAGATTTCAAGAACAATCCTTGTAGTTGCTACTACGAATTTTTTTCTCCCATCAGATAAGCATAAAAAAGAATGAAAAAGCTGTGTCTGCATTGCAACTTAACATATTCACAAATAACATCATTTCTTTAAAGGCATACGACTACACACTCAGGTGCAATTCGGCAAAGACAAAATCGAGAAAGCGGTGAATACCAAACAACATCTGAATTTGAATTTGAAAGTTTTACAACTGAAAAGTAAAATAACAGCACTCGAAAGTAACTCATAATATCGTTTTCAGGGAGACTTATTTTGTCGATGGGAAGTCTAAAAAAAATGTAAGAAACACGGAATCAGTGTCCAGATAACTTTGCACAGCGTGTCTACGCTCCGACAGATATCACATCGCATAGCTGGATAGCAAGATTTTATGACTGAAAACAGTGAAAGAAAATTAGTCTTCAAGAATAACACTAGTATTCGTTGAAGCTGCTATGCAGTAAAGCATTATCACACAACTTTTTTCATAGATCAATCACGTCCCCTTGTGGATATCAAATAGTGCACTTTGCGACGCTCTACTCCTTTTTCTATGGCCACTTAACACCGAGTTGGTTTTCTTGCAAGTTCTACTGTCTATGGTGTTCTGGTGATACAGCCTCTGGGCTCCTACGCTGGCCATGTCGTGTACGACGTACGGCCGTTGGCACTTAATAGGTGCAACCGTAGAATTCCTTTCAGGAAGAAGAACAAAATTTGATGAAGTCACCAGAGGTATTTTCGCTCGAGCTGCCAAGACGCCAACGAAAGCGTCTTCAACTGGGAAAAGATTCTGATTTTTTACAAGGGCAAGGATATCCTGAAGCGCTAGAGATGATAAGATATACCCGAAGCCACTCGCATATGGAGGGTATTGCGACAATGGGTAGTCCTTCGGTGACACATACCATCGGCTACTGGTATTGCGGACTACCTCAGAGTTAGCCCTCTTATATCCGACATACAGCCTCGTCTTGTTGGTGCTGTATGCATCTATGCTAATCAGGTCGTTAGTGAGGATGTCCGCATCTACGAAGCAATCATCGTCGGTTTTTAGAAGATATTTTGGTTTGCATGATCGGAATGACCACGTCAAACCATGTAAAACTTTCACTGTCAGGTTTCTGTACATGTCGACGTAATTTCCAACAAGTATGTCTTGGTGTTTATCGCTCTCGTGGACCAGTCTGTTCGCTGAGGAATCATTGAGTCCGGTCCCACCCACAGCAAATACTGTTCTGTAGAGAGGATGTTTACTGTAATCACGAGCCCAGGTCTCGCGTATGGCGTTTCTCCGACCGACATTCCCCGGCGAAGAGGCAACTAAAATCAGTAGCTGTAAGTCCTCCTCGCAATTACTGGGAACGATCAGGGAGGTGATGTCGTGATCATACCAATCCTGACCGACATCACCAGCCAGGTGGACCCTTCTCGCGTTACGCAGTCGACGTCCCATCGTCAGAATCTGATTGCGAAGCCGTGCTTTCCACAAATCACCGACATCGCTTCCAGGGACTGCATCACTGTTACCTTGACTTCCATCAAGTTCCTCTTCATTGACAAGACTTCTTCCGAGATCGCTCTTACTGGCATCTAATATTTCCACATTCACCATATTATACACGCTCACCATGACGACTAGCAAAAGCATTGTAGATATAATATGTAAAGGTTTTACCAGTATTTTCATCCATCTAGACGGCATGGCGACAGTTTTCAGTCGTTTCCAGCAGTACTTTTAGGTCTCCTATAGTTTCCAATTTCGTATTGCGGATGTTTTCAGACTCCAGTTAAAGATTTCGTCGTCTGGAGCAGCTTCATATTTCATTCAGCAATTTCAAAAGCAATGTTTGAGATTTGCGAGTAGATCTTCAGCAGTTTATACCAAGAAGTTGTATGCAGCTGTCGAAAAGGGTATCCCCGTTTTGCCCGCACCGACGAATCAATGGATAACGAATATCCAGTTGGTATTAATCGCAAGTCAAAATAAATGGGTAAACGTGTCATCAGTAATTTCAATTGTTAATGCTTTTCGCACTTTTCATACATCCACTTTTTAATACGCCGAGTCCAAAAGTTTTGTTGCATTTGAGAATATGCCGCCCGTGACCAACAAGCGAACATCCACACCAATTTGCTAGATCTGACACGAATCCCACCGTCTATTTTCTGCTAACATCTACATGATCCTTTCTTTTCCCCCTCCAACTTCTTGTGTTTAGGAGCAAGATATCGGACGACTAGTACATGAATGCTAATGAAGTGAGCTATGCTCCTTCCTTAACTCCTACAATACAAGCTTCTCCTTAGAATTGACAATATCAACAGGCCGTAACACAAACAATGATAAGTTGCCAATGCGGACAAGACCACATTCTCTCCTAATATTCCATTTCCCTGGTAATGTCCTGTCGTTTCCTCTATCTTCACACCTTGGTCTAGCCTCCCTAGTGTCGCTGCGAGCTTTCTCAAAGTAGTACACACGAGATCCCGAATCACCGGCACGGGTTCGATTAGTAATTAGCGACGAGGCTTCTTTTAACCCTTTGTGTGGGCTCTGGAGAATGATTATCTTGCTTCCTGTGTCGTGATCTCCCGAAAGAGACATAAGAAGACAGGCATCAAGCCATGGGTTAAAGAGCAAGAGAACGGTAAGCCATGATACAAAATCACAGGGTATACGAATAAATGACACGTCTTGTCGTTTTGTTTTGGTGAGACAGATACAGAAAAGGTGGCTACGGGGGAGGGCAGCTGAATAAAAATATGGTCACAAAAAGAGGCATCAAAAAGGGGCATCCAAAAGAAAATCATAGTCCAGAAACTGTTATTTAAACAAATTAAAATATGTAAAATAATGATAATAATCATAATAATAATAATGATGATAAGAATAGTAATGACGATGATGATAATAATAACAATAATAGTAATAATCATAATCATAACAGTAACAATAACCAAGAATATTTATTAAACGCATAATAACTTGAGAAGTTCTCTTTGCGCTTTACAGTTATGACAAACATAAATACATACAACATATTGCATCATCAAAGTAATTAATATGGACATTTACAGGGCGGGTGGCTAAGGGCCTTGGGGGAGGGGGCAGCTGAACGAAAACTAAATTCTATATCTCATTCCTTAATGTCGCTTTGAGAGATCGTAGAGAAAAGCGCATTTTTTTTTAAATTCGGAAACACAAAAACATAATGTGTAGTGAATTATTAAGAGTCGCGTTAGATAACGTGCATAATTCCAGGTACCTCAGAAGTGTACCTTAATCTTAACCTCCAAATGACCTTCTTGCTGATTCGGGCGTTACAATGCTGCGGTTATGACTACAAAACAGCAGAGGAAACATGGATGAGGGGGAACGTAATTGATGAAAAGAACTCGAGGGAGAGTTGAATTCATTGCTACCCCTCCTGTGCCTCTGGTATTACCTTTCTGTGTCCCTGCTGCTCCGAACCTATTATTAACGTCTAGGATTAGAAGACGGGTTAGCAGAATGTAGCTTAATCGATTCGGTTTCGTGAAGAACGCCCCCACATCTCTCTTCCTCCCCATGCCCCCCCCCCCCTCTTTCTCCTTTCTCTCTCTCTCTCTCTCTCTCTCTCTGTCTCTCTCTCTCTGTCTCTCTCTGTCTCTGTCTATCTCTCTCTTCCCTTATCTTCTTGTTTCCTTTCTGTTTCATTTCCCTTCATGGAACTCTTTTTCTTCCTATAATCTGTAGTTCAAAAACGATGTTTGCCTTTGATTTTTGTATCAAAAATCTTTGAAGGAAAGCTTGAGAAAATGTACAAAATACGAAAGAACCATAATAGGTTTTACATTTTGCATGGTAACATGTTTGTCATTCAAAGATGCAATGTACTAAAAAAATAAAATGAATTGAATACTGTCATAGGTTATCAATTTCAATCCTTTTCGTCATGTTCCGTTTATCGGCGTGAATGCTCTAGATTACTCGTTTGCGATAAAACATGATTAAAAAAAAAAAAACAGACAGTAATATGCTCTTCTTCTTTTTGGTCATTTTCGGTTCATCGTCGTATCTGTTCGAGTTTTGAAGTCGTTCGTCGCTAACAGTGCAACAGACCAAGCGCTCTACTTCGTTCTCCCTCGTTCATCATTGTATCTGTTCGGGTTCTGAAGTCGTTCGTCGTTACAGCACTGATCTGTATTAAAAGAATCTGGATATCTCATTGTCTATTACGCACCGTACAAACACTCGAAGCAGACGCACAGGTGAAAACGGCCATCTTACCACTCAAAACCTCATTGACTTTTTATGAAAATCAGACTTATTCATTTAATAATCATGATTATGGGCGAAATCTTGGTTCAAAGCCTTCTATTTGGCGATGTATGCAGTTAAGAGCTAAAAATTCCAGCAATTTACGTCGAAATTAGCCCTTTTGGGGGATGGATTTGTACACAAACAAATGGAGAATGCGTTCGTGGAGTGGTACTTTGGAGTGGTAATGTGACGGTCGGGGGGCTTCACAAATCTCAGCCAATGAGATATCCAGATTCTTTTTCAAACAGATCAGTGGTGCAAACAGACCAAGCGCTCTACTTCGTTCTCCCTCGTTCAACATCGCTCTGGTTCTGAAGTCGTTCGTCGCTATCAGTGCAACAGATCAAGCGCTCTACTTCGTCCTTACTCGTTCATCGTCGGATCTGTTCGGGTTCTGAAGTCGTACGTCGCTATCAGTGCAACAGACCAAGCGCTCTACTTCGTTCTTCCTCGTTCATCGTCGGATCTGTTCGGGTTACGGGTTATGAAGTAGTTTGTTACTATCAGTGTGATAGACAACGCGATGTCAGTGCTTCCCAGGACCCAATATGCGACTTCATAGTTGTAAGCATCGGCAATATAACCTGTCGACATAGTAAATAAAGGTAGATATTCCAGCTTATATACATCCAACACACTTTCATACAGGAAAATGCTCAGAAATACATAATACATAATTATCTCGTTAATATACAAAGTCATATAATCTCCAGAATAAATCCTCAAGATGATTTTGGAAGAAAGCACAACAGGAAATGAATTTCAAATAAAACTTATGGGTATTATCTTGTTCCGTATATATAGAGAGAGAGAGTCAGAGAGAGGGAGAGAGAGAGAGAGACAGGGGGGAGGAGAGATCGGCAATTGCCAGTACTGATTTTGGGTTGTTGGGGTATTTTTAATTGATCAACTGTTACCTGCTACTAGTCCTCCCAGAGGTTCCCCGATGCCGAAGAAGAAACAATCGAGGGCATATGCTTCTTGGAATAGCTCACTCGGAATGAACTGCTTCAGCGTGATCACGGTTAGGGAAACCCTTCCTCCATTTGTGACTCCTCCAAGGAACGCCAGTACACACAGAACTTCATACTGTTGAAATACAGGATCCAAACAAAACGCCAGGGCGCTTATGATTGACAGGGTGATAGTGAGTTCTACTGCCGACAACCAGTTACGGTCGATGATAAGTCCCTGTCCTACGCGGCCAATACACTGGCCAATACCGCCGAAGAGGGCCAGATAGACCGCACGAGAGAGCGGGATGCCTTTTGCGACGCCGTGAGGAATCAGGAAGACCAGCCAGGCCGTGTTCACGAGACCGATCACCAAGAATCCGAGGTTGAGAACCAAAGCGTAAGGACGCTCCGTAAAGAGTGACAAACCAAGGTAAGTCCATATCGCTCTAATAGCTGAGGTAAAAGAAGAGCAAGGATTTGTACAGACGCTACCTAATGTCTTTGTCTTCTTTTGGTTTCTGACCATGGAACTGTCTACATTTGTGTCCAACTGAAGATCTGATTCATTTTGGTTCATGTCACTACTAGAAAGCAACTTGCTTTCCTCATTTTGTGTGTCTGGGTTGACCTCTGGCGTATCCTGGTCCAGTTGGCGTTTATCGACTTGGTGGCTTTCCCCCTTCACTTTTGCTGGATTTTCCCCTAACAGCAGAACAAGAACAGAAGTGTGGACACTGACAGCCCCTAGAATGGCCAAGGCCCCTCTCCATCCGTACACCCCTAGCAGAAACTCGGTGAAGATGGGGAGGACGATCATCCCTACTGAAGTTCCTGAATTGATTATTCCGAACGCCACAGCAAACCCTTGAACCACTGTTGCGCACATTCGTAAGACCACGGATGTGATTACAAATGCGTAGGAAACACCTGTCATTTAAAATTTGAAGAAAAAACAGAACGTAAAGCACTTATCCAAATGACTATTACCAGCTCATGCCACTTAGGTGGAAGGCTTGCAAGCTTGCCTTTATGAATATGGGCCGTTTTTCCACGGGCCGAAGGCAATAAGGGCCGGTTGATATTGTGGGCTTTCTTTTTGTGACTTTTATAGTTTTGTTTAATATAAACTCGAGTTCTGATCATGCGATTACTGTGTGAAAGAAACTGTTTCTAAGCAATAGGAAAGGTGGATTAAGTAGTAAATCATATGTGATGAATAATACTCTGAGGTTTGAGATCATCACAGGGAAAAGAAATCAACTTAATCTTGTTGAAAATCACATGTACTGCATAGAGAATTTATATGAAAATATACAGAAAAATGTTCGCGCCGAACTTTCGACGCATTTCGTGTCATGTTTCTTGTATGAGGGCATTTGAAGAGTTTTTTTCAGGGGACATTTCTATTATGAAATTCTTCCAAAATGACGTCAAAAGATTGCGAAAGCTCACAAATCATCTTTAATCTTCTCCCAGAATTAAAGCTTCTCTTAAAGTGGCGTTTTAGTTTTTGTACCAGTTTCTACATCAAGAAATTTTGCAAGTTTGATCCTTTTCGATTTCCATTGAACATGTTGAAAGAAGCGGTTTGTTCACATTTGCATTGAAATCATAGTCAATCCCAAGAAGTTGCTTTTAATACTTTCTTTTTTAAAAGAAAAAAATCTCACTTACTTGTATTTGATTTGTTTTGCAGCAGGATACGCTTCGGACTACTCTCTGCATTATTTGAAAGTGCATTCTGAATAATTATAATTAGCAGGGGCGGCACTAGGGTATTTTGAAAGGGGGCAAGATGACCCATAGGTGAGTTTGTTTATACGTTTTAAATGAAAAAATAGGGGTGTTATATAGTTTCATGAACCAACTCTCTCTCTCCCATACTGTTCTTTCTTCTTTCTCCTCTTTTTCTTCTTTTTCTCCTCCTTCCCCCTCCCTTTTTTTTTGTTACTTGAAAAATCAGAGGGCGGTCGCCCCCCTGTAGCGCCGCCCCTGATAATTAGTATTTAGGATTCCAAATCCCTTCCCCGTAGGTTAGTATTTGTATTTTTTTTTTTTTTTTGTTCGTTTTAGATTTAGTGTACAATAATCCTGATCATTATTTACATCGACCTGTCGGTTCCGAAACATATTTACTAAAAAATGTTTTGTGAAATAATTAGAATCAACTAGATGATATAACCTTGTGTTCAGTTATTGTACTTTGCGCGGCTTGAATTCGGATTAAACTTTGTAAAGGAGCTTTGCTGGAGATAATGCTTTAATAAATTCCACGTGTCTCTTTGCCAATTAAGTCAAAGCATAAAGCGACCTATTTTTTGTACTTCCTAAACCTTAAGGTATACATGATTTTGTTATTTAGAATTTGTGAATAGTTTGTTAATTTTCTTTCATATCACATGTAGTTCATTATTCAGATGAACCATTTGAATGACTCACCGGAGCTCTCGGTGAGAGTCTTCTGCTTAGCGCATTTAATGATTCCGTAACACGTCCGGCTAGGCTATTGATCACTTTGGCATCGTAAATACGAGAAAAATAATTTTTAAAAATTCAAAATTACAGACGCAAGCGCCTACGCACAGACAAACCCACACATCTTCATTCTTCACACGGCTTTACTCCCTATAAAGCCAGTTCGTAGATACAATTTGAGCATGAGCAGATAAAGGTCATTTGACCAAAAATCTAAAACCCACCGACATGAATTTTTGATAATTTGCTAAGTTAATGTGCACCCATGTGCATTCCATGATACCCAGGTGGAAGCATTCTTTTCAAAAAGGGAAAATAAAAGCTATTCATGAGGCACCTCAGTCACCTTAGGAGTGATTATTCAAGTGTGTAAAAAGGACTTCTCCATGTTTACAATATGTGTGGATATTTGGGGTCATTTGTGACATGGGCTAACTCCGAACTGGTCTATTGCTCTTCGATTGTTCTCCTGTCCTCGGAAGGCTGACGGAATAGGGCTCAAATCTATTTTTTGACATTCGAGGACTATTGTTTGACATCCGAGGAGCACTGTTCTCAGGAACTTTTTTTTCACTGTCCTCGCTTAAATAGCTATACAAGACCACAGAACACTGAATAAGAACTTACCGGTTATAAGAGCTAGCACGGCGAAGACAGCTTCACTTGAAATTACAGATAGAAGAGCGAGGGATAAGGAGCCAACTGCACTGATGAAAGCAATGCCTTTTACCGGGATGTACCCCAGGATAGGAGTGATAATAGGTGCTGAATTTAGGAGAAAAAGAATCGAATTTCGTCGCGTTAATACCAATTCAGCAAACAAGGATCAATTAATAATTTTTAATTTGTATTTTGTTAGATTTTATCAACGTTTATCTTGATTTTCCTTGTAGGGCCTACAATCAATTTTAGGCCCTATTTCAAGAAATTAAAATATCGGTTCGCTCACTGCAGTCATGTGCAGTGGCGGCGATTTCATGTTTCACGGAAACACCGAAATAATTAGGCTTATGTCGTAAGGGTGCGTGCGCGGAACAGAATGGGAGCGGAGAGGGAACGGGGATGGCCGCACCCTTTCGAGAGAAGCCCCCCCCCCCCCCCCCCGGTTGCCTCGAAAGGGTGGGTTGCGTGTGGGGGAGTGAAATTAACCCACCCGTTCGTGGAAACCGGGGGGGGGGGGGGCTTGTCCCGAAAGGGTGTGTTGAGTAGTCTGATGTACCAGCCAGTTTTTTTTGTTTTTTTGTTCATGTAAGTATAATTAATAAGGTAGGAAAGGAGACAGGCAGTTGGCTATCACCTGATGGGGGTGTCCAAGGATCCCCCAAAATATACATGGGGGAAAGAATTCCCCCTTTTCTGTCTGCTAGAATATTATGGTGGGTTGCATAAAACGGGAGAAATGTGTGTCCCACCCCGCCCAAAGAAAAGTGAATAGGCATTTTGTTTATGAGTATTCTTACACTCAAGAACTTTTTTTCCCATACTGTTTCATTCTGATTTCATGAACAAAAATATATAACATTTCAATTTAATATTTCAAATCACTAATATAATATTTCACATTTCATATTCTGACTTTTTTTTCAATAACTTAATATAAGCATTAATCATATATAACTTAAAAGAAAAATAATGAAATCAGAAGCAATCTTCTGACCTGCACACACATACACACACACACACACACACAAACTTCTTGTCTAATTTGGTTGTGATGGCTTGATTGCTTAAAGTGCACATGTTGTTGTCCCTCCCTCCATGTTGAATTCAAATAAAATGGAAATATGACTTTCTATTCTGCCTCATCTGTCCTTAGGAAATGCGCATTCCATTACGAAATCAGCCCCATGCACATCTTTAATTTGCGACAGTAAGAAACTGAAGGAAGATATTTGCAAGTGTATGCGTGTGTGTGTGTGCGTGCATAAGATTGCTTCTGCGTTCTTGAGTGTAAGAATACTCATGAACCAAAGGCCTATTCCTTTTTTTTTTCTTTTCTTTTTTTTTTCTTTTTTTTTTTTGGAGGGGGGGGGGGAGTGGGGCATACATTTCTCCCGTTTTATGCATCCCACCATAATATTCTAGCAGTCAGAAAAGGGGAATTCTTTCCCTAATATATTTTGGGGATTGTTGGACACCCCCCCCCCCCCTCCCCCTCCGGTGATAGCCAACCGCCTGTCTCCTTTCCTACTTTTTTTAAAAACTTACATTAACACACACACAAAAAAAAAACGACTGGTACATCAGACTACTCAACGCACCCTTTCGAGACAAGCCCCCCCCCCCCCCGGTTTCCACGAATGGGTGCGTTAATTTCACTCCCCACACGCAACCCACCCTTTCGAGACAACTGGGGGGCTTCTCTCGAAAGGGTGCTGCCATCCCCGTTCCCTCCCCGCTCCCATCCCGCTCCGCGCACGCACCCTTTCGACATAAGCCGAAATAAGTATACCCTCGCGAGCGAAAAAAAGCGCCCCGAAGATAAAGTGTAGATCTGAAATTCCCGCACCCTCTGCATTAACAAAGTTTGATAATTTATTTCCATCACATTTATCTTTGGAACAGGTTCGCAGATACGAAATCTACCAGAATTCTAACAAAATAGGAAAGAAAAATATTAAGCTTTATAAAAGATAATGTTAAAGTAAAAGCCTAACATTGTGAGAATTAAAAAAAATCTCATTTTGCTACTTGACAATGGTATAAACACAAGAGTTATAGTTTAAAAATACCAGTCTGAAAGTTCCAAAGTATAATGTCGACGGAAAGTATTTTTAAATATTAAAAATGTAAACCAATGTTTGAAGAAAATATAGTGGTCGGTTGCACAGACTGGACATAAGGAGCCTGCATGTGCACATGTGTATATCTGTATAAATACGGTGGTGTGTGTGTGTGTGTGGGGGGGGGGGGTGAGGGTGTGTTTGTGTGTGTATGCATCATAGGCGGATCCAGGTTTTGACCAAAGGGGGGGGGGGGCTTGCTACCGAGCGGCGCACATGTTTTTGCGTTTTAGCGGCGGCACCAGAGAATCGTCACAAAAATAATTAGTTACCACGTCGGAAAATCGGGGCGGGGGGGGGGGGGGGAATGTCGTCGACATTGGGCGCATTTATCATTCTAAAGAGGAAGTCTGCCCCTGTTTAATAGAATTTCTCAAAATAAAGGATTTCTACTGGCAGGGGTGTCGCTAGATTTTTTTTCATTGGAGGGGGGGGGGGTGTAGAGGCCAGATTGCCGACTTGCCGACAAACAATGCCACCGATTACCCGCGACCAACGTCGATAAATTACACCGTATAAAGCCCACGAGGCATGTTCTATTGTGTGCCTCTATCATATTTTCCTTATTTTGTTCACCGTCTCTTGCCGAATGTGTTTGTTTTCCGAAAACATCCTGTATCTAAATATAATACGAGCGAGCGCAGCGAGCGAGGAAAATATACACTCTCTTTCGTAGAAGTGATATTTCTTCATCAAATTAATGATGGGCTTAAAGATATCTAAATTATCAATTTGGTCACCTCTCTCGCCTGATTCATTTACTTTCAAAGACCATCCTAAATCTTAATATCATACGAGCGAGCGCAGCGAACGAGGAAACAAAATATAAACTCCTTTTCATGGTAGAAGTGATAATTCTATATCTAAATACACGATGGAATTAACTATGAGATATCTAACTTATACATGTACATTTGATCACCTCGCTTGCCGAATTCGTTTGCTTTCCCAAATCCATCTTGTAGGCCTATCGGAATTACTATTAGAGCGAGCGTAGCGAGCGAGGAAAAATACATATGATAAAAATGAAAGTTCTTAATCCAAATACACGATGGGCCTTTAAGATATCTATTTTGATATATTTGGTCACCTCTCTTACCTAATTTATTTGCTTTCAAAGACCATCCTGCATCTAAATATTATACGAGCGAGCGCAGCGAGCGAGGAAAAATATAAAACTCTTTTTTTATGGTAGGTGATAACTCTTCATCAAAAAAATGATTGCCCTCGCTTGCCGAATTCGTTTGCTTTCCCAAATCCATCTTGTATCTGAATGTTATACGAGCGAGGAAAAATATATATACTCTTTTTTATGGTAGAAGTGATAATTCTTCATCAAAATACATGATGGGCCTAAAGATATCTAAATTATCTATTTGTTCATCTCACTTGCAGAAGGGCTTTGACTC
This sequence comes from Echinometra lucunter, assembly GCA_029962745.1. Classification (NCBI taxonomy): domain Eukaryota; kingdom Metazoa; phylum Echinodermata; class Echinoidea; order Camarodonta; family Echinometridae; genus Echinometra; species Echinometra lucunter. Next base: position 22,667,421 of record CM057170.1, read on the forward strand.
TATATCCTTGTACAGGCAGATAAATAAATGTAAATGTCTACTCTCTCTAAAAAATAAAGAAATAAAAAGAATTACATAACAAATAATAATGTAAAAATGACAAAGATTCTGTGAGATCTAAAAGCTTGCGTAACCCTTTTTTATGCTGAGAAGACTAAGACCATACATATCTTACATGTATTATACAATGATACATCCTAATGACTATCGTAACCTTATATGGATGAAACTTGATATACAATGCGTATCAAAATTATGCAAATACTTTACAGGTAAACTTACTTTGGTTTTAAGCTTCTGATTAACCTGTTACCTGATGAATATGTTCCACTAAAACAGAAATTAAACAACAACGTGGGTTTTTTAATGGCGTATTTAAATAAATAAAACAATACAAAAATTCAATAATCATGAATAAATCATCCCTCACTAAACTCAAATATTATCCAGTCTCTCTACTATCATAATATAATAACTATCATAGACATTTATAATTACACTAGTGATTTCCAACGCTGATTAACAGCTAGCGGCCCACAATTCATCAACTTCTAACTAGTTGTAGCTTCGAATCAAGCGGCGCCGATTAGTCTTCACCGGCGCCGGTGTTCCAATCAAGCGGCGCCGATTAGTCTTGCCCGGCGGCGGTGTTCGAATCAAGCGGCGCCGATTACTCCCGCTAGCGCCCCCGGTGTTTGAATCAAGCGGCGCCGATGAGTCTTGACCGGCGCCGATGTTCGAATCAAGCGGTGCTGATTAGTCTCGCTAGCGCCCCGGTGTTTGAATTCAATCAAGCGGCGCCTATTAGCATACAGATTTTTATCGAGACACTGTACATACACCTGCACAACAGTACGAGAATACACCCGCCGGTGGCCTGTAATGGAGGAGGAGAAGAAGAAGAAGAAGAAGGAGAAGAAGAAGGAGATACAGTGCTTACCCGGCGCCGTTAATACAATTTTAATTTGCGCCGACGTTCTTTTGTTTTGTTTTGTTTTCTTCCTTTCCTTTTTTTTAAGGTAGCGGCGCCTTCGGCGTCATGCAAAAAATAGGGGGGCTTGCGCCCCCAAGCCCCCCCCCCCCCGGATCTGCCACTGTGCATATCATGTATAGCACAGGGAGAGAGATGAAGCCAACGGTTTGTTTTGTTTTGTTTTTGTTTTTGTTTTTTGTTTTTAATTGCTTGAAAATTCTCCTCTAGCTATTTGTCTCATGAGACCAACACTAATAAAATCGGCGGTTGCATCTTATTAACAGTTTTTCATTTCAAATTATGGTTGGTTTCAAGGTTTGTGAGTACAAATACAAGTACTCATACGCACGTTTCATCTTAGTTTGATAATTCTTTTTCACAAAGTTAGCCAATGCATTTAAATAAGGTTTATGTCTCAATGTTAAATAACGATCATATGAGTGTGCGAAAGTGCGCGAATCAGTAAAAATCAGTTACATCACAAAAAAAAGTCTCGTTCTCAGGTTTGCTGCTCCCCACCAGCAGTATTTTCAATCAAAGACTTATTTTGAAAGAGCACACCAGCCTAGCAAAAACCCAACTGAGGGGAAGTTCTCCTTTGACAATGATCGAACATGCTTACGCAATCGTTATAGTCTGTACACCTGAATGTTTTTGATGAAGCTGCACTGTGACCAAAAGGCGGTGACCCTGATAAGATCAAAGGGAGACTTATGCTAGCATTCCATTTCTACTAGTTCTATGCTATGAAAAATGCAATTCATCAGCTCATGAATAACTTCATTTATATATCTCTTATACATTTTCGTAAGAAATATTGTACACGGTACACCAGTTATAGGCGAGAAAACATCTCATCTTTTTGAATCAGCATACCTACACTTATACTGTGGGGTACCTACCGAGAAGGGTTTCCTGTAATATGTTAATGTTGTGGTTGTTGGATTACAAGTTATAAGTGCATCTTATCCATTACTAAAGAGTGCAGTTTTACCTACCGAGAAGGGAAGAAAGTCCATGATAACTACCAAGAATGGTGCCTATCGTCCCGACATCGCTCTCCAACTCCACGACGAGTTTATCCATGAGAACACTAAAGCTTTTGATGATACCAATGTCAATGAAATTGATGAGGAAAAGCGCGAAAACGATGGTCCACTTACCCATCTTCCTTTCTAAATCTGGGACATGCCTTATCACTATGAACATGGCGGACAAAGAAAGCGGACAAATAAACAACCTCTCATTCTACCCTTCACAATGGTTCTGGTAGTCAAAAGAACATCCCTTCACAGCTATTATGTTTAATCATGTAGTTCCAGGTGAATATGCATGTGACACCTGTTCCACATATTTCAGACAATAGCAGTGAAGGGATGTTCTTTTGACTACCAGAACTATTGTGAAGGGTAGAATGAGGGGTTGTTTATTTTGTCCGCTTTCTTTGTCCGTCATGTTCATAGTGTATCCTAGTCCATTGCCTGGATCGTGGACTGTTTCCTTATCGCGCATTCGATCTGCAGAATACACCATCAGCGTTCATAACGGCGACAGTCAATTTCTTTTCCTGTCCTTTTTTTTTTTTTTTTCGAGAAGTGAATTTTCGGGGATCGCGCGATTAGCGGAATGCTGTGGTGGCCCTGAAGTACGCTCGACAACAGGTCATTTCGCAGCCAACTTTGCGTCCCAGTTTGTGACCCGTGACGCGAACTTTGCGTCCCAGTCTCGAAATTCGCAACTCGGGATGCAAAATTCATGACCCGGGATGCGAAATTCATGACCCGGAATGCGAAATTCATGACCCGGGATGCAAAATTCATGACCTGGGATGCGAAATTCATGACCCATGTTTCGAAATCCATGTCTTGGGATGCGAAATTCATGACCCACGTCGCAAAATTCATGACCCGGGATGCGAAATTCATGACCCGGAAAACGAAATTCATGACCCGGGATGCGAAATTCGCGACTGGGACGCAAAGTTGGCCGCGAAATCCACATCACACATGACCTGTTGTTGAGTGTACTTCAGGGCCACCATAGAGTGCAGCCATCGAGTTACATATCGGAGAATTGTGGAGGGTGCGACGCACTGAACAAGGTTAGCAGAAGGGGGAAAAAATTATTTTTGAAAGGGGGGATAGAGTCTGGACTAGCCTTATCCGTCCGCATTGGCGAACGTTTCTGCAGCTCACTTCGTGCGTAGGGCCATTTTGAAAGGATCCGGGATAAAATCGTCCAATCCTACATATGCGACATATCAGACACAGGGCAAAATCGAGATAGAAAGAGAGCTAGTTTGTACGGAAGCTTTAAAGTGCCATTCTACTTGAAAAGATGACAAGATATTTTATCTGTCAAGTCGACTTAACAGCCTTATCATGTCGACTTATCAACTTTGTAAGTCGACATGGCAACAAAAATTATCTTGCCAAGTCAACTTCTAAAAAGTTACATGTCGTCATGGCGACATAAGGTATCTTGCCAAGTCGACTTCTGAAAGTTACATGTCGTCACCTGGTCATGGCGACATACGTTATCTTGACAAGTCATTTTAAAAAGATACACGTCGTCATGGCAACATAAGGTATCTTGCCAAGTCGACTTCCATAAAATTATATGTCGCCATGACGACATTTTTTCTATTGGCAAGTCGACTTGACAAGGAAAAATATATCGTCATTTCGTCAAGAAGAATGGCAGTTTAAAGCTTCCGTACGTCATGTACGTTTGATTGTATTTAGGCTACTTGTGCATTTCTGCATTGAGTAAGCTTTAAAACCAATGTTTTTGCTGAATGATTTGATAGAAAACATGGAAAAGTTTTAAGTAGTTACTGAAGAGACAATGGTGACATTTCATGACGTATAATTCTGCAAAACATGTTTTGCTGCGTAATGCCGAGTCCGCCCCAATGTCGATATACCACCACCCCCTATTATGGAAGGGCACTGATAAATGAAACATGGGGGGGGGGTGGTCCTCTAGCATTTGAGATCGGCAATGTTTTTGTATGAGCCATGCAATTTGAAAAGATATATGTGACCCGGCACCACAAAACCACCAAAAAGTCGCCAGATATGAATTTTTAGTTAAAGTCAGATTCTAAAAGAGTAGATTCTCAGCTTTAAAATGATATATAATCCATTCGCCAATGCTCGCAGTGGATCTTCCTAACCAACTGTACAAATAATAGAATGCCCAGTCCCACAGAATGTTACTTTTGAGAAATAACTGAGTTTAAAGTTTGCAGTCTATTGAAGTGCTCTCACTTGCGAAATATTTGTGCAAACATGGCAAAAGGAGGATTAGATTTTAGAACTCAATAGAAATTTCTGTAAAGGGGAAACAAAAAAACAATAGAACAAAATCCTAACACAGGTCTGGTAAAAACTGTCAGGAAAACCACTTTTAGATTGCTGTATGGGTGCCTGAAAATAAATAGATTTTTTGTAACGTTAGTTCTCGTCAACGGTAAGTGAAAGTGGGAGGAACTACGTGTATTATATGAGTGAAACTGCGCATTGCTAGAGAATTTATTTGAAAGACTAAGTGGGATATTATTGTTAAAGCATAAACAATGATAGATACATGAAAATTGCTAAGTTAAAATTGGAGGGATTTAGCAAATAATGGATTAGTATGAGCAAGGAAACTGGCATGAGAAACAATTCTAATAGCTCTTTTTTGTAATCTGAGTAATCTGGACATTGAATAATTGGTTGAAGAACCCCAGGCAACATTTCAATACTGAAGGTATGGGGATATTAAAGCATTGTAAATCATTAATAATATTTTTTTGGGAAGTACTTAAGTACTTTGTATAATGCCAGTGTTCTTTGAAATTTTGGTACAAATAAAGTCAAAGTGATCATTCCAAGATAGCTTGCTATCGATAGTTACACCTAAAAATTTCAGTGAAGTAGAGCGACTAATAATAGTGTTATCCGGGAAACAACTATTCTATCATATTTGATTGACTTTTGTGAAAATCATATAATGGGTTTTATTTATGTTTAAAACAAGTTTATTAGAAATCAGCCACAGGGCCGTAGCTATGGGGGGGGGGGGGGGGGGGGTGTGGGGGTGTGACCCCCCACCCCCCCCCCCCCCCCCCACCCCCCCCCCCCCCCCCCCCCCCCACACTGCTGCTCAGGATATCGTCGGTACATCTGCGCTGCCGTCGGGAAAAATGAAAAAGCGGGAGAGAAAAAAATGAGAAGGGGAAAGAAAAAAGAAAGAAAAAAAGGAGAAGAAGAAAAAGAGAAAGGAGAAAAGGAAAAGGAGAGAAGAAAAAGGGGAAAAGAAAAGAAAAGGAGAAGGAAGAAAAAGAAAAAGAAAAGAGAAAGAGAGAGGGGAAAAGGAAAAGAGAAAAAAAGGAAGAAAATGGATAAGAAAAACGATGATGACAAGGTAAAGAAAAAGTCTCGGAGAGAGAAAAAGAGGTTCCGAGATTGTGCTTGCGCGGGTACGGTGCAGACGTTGAGTCGGGGGGAATGATGGACCATGTCGGGTCAGGAAGGGCTGTCCCGGCTGTACTTTGTCGGGTATTCTTGCTTGATCCTTCATCATCCTTGGCAAGTTTTGATATTACGCAATCGGCGCGCTCTCTGTATACAGACGATAGTGTACCGGGATGATGGGGTCGTCCAGTAATCGGGTTACCAGCCCTCCATCGAGTCCGGACTGGAATCTACAGTGTTTATAGAAAATATAGCATTATTTTGTCGGTCGCTCGCTTCGTCCTGGTAGAAACAGCAAGCGAGGTGCCCAAATATTTGGCAAATAGGTGATCGAATATTATTTAGATATCTTATTGGAGTGTATTTTAATGACGAGATAAGAATTCTACCATTAAGAAGAGTGTATAATTTGCCTCGCTCGCTGCACTCGCTCGTATAGATGACGGATGGTTTCGCTTTTTTGGCAAATGGACAATCGAATACATACTTTGGATATCTTATATGTTTAAATGTATTTTGATGACAAAATAACACTCATTCTATGGAAAAGGGTGTATAAATTTTCTCGCTCGCTGCGCTCGCTCGTATATTATTCACATTCGGGATGGTTTGGGAAAGCAAAAGAATTCGGCAAGCGAGGTTACCGAATATATGATTTAGATATCTTACTGGCCCAAGTGTATTTTGACGAAATGGCATGAAAAAGAGTGTATAGTTTTCCTCGCTCGCTGTGCTCGCTCCTATAATATTAAAAAATGGGATCGTTTTGGAATATAATTTAGATACTTTTCGGCCCATCGTGTATTTTGATGAAGAATGAACAATCACCTCAACCATGAAAAGGAGTATATATTGTGTCCTCACTCGTTTCGCTCTCTCGTATAATATTTAGATACAGGATAGTTTTGCAAGCAAATGAATTCGGCAAGCAAAGTGACCGAATATATGATTTAGATATCTAATACTGGCCAAAGTGTATTTCGACGAAATAACATGAAAAGGGTGTATTATTTTTCCTCGCTCGCATAATATTCAAATACGAGATCGGGCAAGTGAGGTGACCAGATATATGATTTAGATACATTTCGGCCCATCATGTACTTTGATGAAGAATAATCACCTCAACCATGAAATTGAAAGCGAACGAATTCGGCAAGCAAGGTGGCTAAATGTATAATTTCGGTACCTTTCGGACCATCCTGTACTTTGATGAAGAATAATCGCCTCAACCATGAAAAGGAGTATATATATTTTTCCTCGCTCGTATCATATTTAGAGACAGGATGGTTTTGAAAGCGAATGAATTCGGCAAGCGAGGGGACAAAAATAATCTAGATATCTAATAGGCCCATCGCATATTTTGATGAAGAATTATCACTTTTACCATAATAAAGACTATATTTCATTTAGGCAATTTTTCCTCGCTTGGAAGCGAGGTGACCGAATGGGCTATCATTTAGATATCTTATTGTTCAAAATGTGTTTTGATCACAAAATACAGTCAGTCCGCAAGTCCGTATGCCAATGAGCAAATACGTCAGATTTATCCAAGTCGTCTCGTGAATAGCATGGCAAAGAGTGTATATTTTTTCTCGCTCGCTGCGCTCGCTCGTATAATATTTAGACACAGAATGTTTGGGTAAAGCGAGGAATTCTGCAGGCGAAGTGACCAAATTTATGATTTAAATATCGTATAGGCCCATCTCTAATTTTAATGAAGAATCATCACTTCTTAAATGAAAAGGAGCGTCATTTCCTTGCTCGCCTCGCTCGCTCATATAAAAATCACCAAATCTGGTTGACATTGAATGAAAATGTGTAGGAGAGGCAAAGGAAAATGTGATAGAGGCACACAATTGAAAGTGCCCCATGGACTTTAGACGGTTTAAGTAACAGATGTTGGTCGTCGGTAATCGGTGACAATGTTTGTCGGTAATCAGTGGTCTCTACACCCCCCCCCCCCCCCCCCCCCCCACTGAAAAAGGTCTATCTACGCCCCTGATGTTTATCAATTCAGTATTAAATGCAAGGACAAGATTAAAGATGTTTTCATCTGATAAAAAGACACTAGGATCGTCTGCAGATAAAATAAATTGTAATTTTTGAGAGGCTTGACAAATATCATTTTATGTAAATGAGAAATAAAAGGGGCCAATAATGGATCCGACCAAAAATACTGGTGAAGACTGATCAAGCAATATTACCAAATTATTGGTTAAAATGTACCAAAATTTTTTGTTGATTATGGCCAATTTTTGGTCGGACACATATTCACCAACACATTGGCTATTTTGACTAATCCTTTTCATAGAGTGTACAATTAAAAAAGTTCTTTTGTCCACGCATCCTTGTGAACTCTCAACTTTATTATGTTTATAACCTCAGTTTGATACGAGTTATAACTTTTGAGTTCATCAGAGATCAAAAATATCAATGTACGAAGCAGTTAAGTGTATTTTTGTTCCATAAACCTCTTTTGCCCCCCCCCTCCGCCCTCTCTCCCCTAGTCTTTCTCTTCCTCGCTCGCTCGTCAATATTCCTTGCTCTCTCTCTCTCTATCTCTCTCTCTCTCTCACTCTCTCACTCTCTCTCTCTCTTTCTGGTTCCCTCTTTCTCTCTTTCTCTCTTTCTCTCCTACTCTCTGTGTTCCCAGTGCACACATCAAGAAGGATGTAGGCCTAAATGCTTATAAATTTTGATTGTCATTATTGCACATTTTACTATAAGATCGGTACGAAGCCCACTTTCGTTTAAAAGAAAGGTCTTGAAAATAAGATTTACATTCATGTGTGTAGAGAAAGTTTTAGAGTCAGCGTGCAAATTCTAATGAACGTAGCGTAAACTAAAGTAAATAGTCATTTCTCTGAACGTTTCCTATTTACATGATTTATATGCATTTTCATGAACAAACGCCTTTTGGGATTACTTTTCCAAGTATGCAACTGTTTCTCAGTAGCTATATACATTAAAGAAAACCTCAGATCTACAAAATTACTGATATCAATGATATCATATATTTGAAATACAATGCCTCTCACTATCGAAGAGTTGAAATTCTGTGCATTTCAAAAACTTTTTATATAATATGACTCTGCAATTTTCGTTACAGAACATTCCGCTGGAAAATGTTAAAATGTCGATTACGGGAGATGAAAGGTACATAAGGTGATATGTATCGGTAAGTACAATTTTTGTAACCTGTCATGGAGGAGGTCTTATAGTAATAATTCTTGTAGATCGTCTCTAGCTTCAACGCAGAACAATTAATACCAAAATATTGTAAGAATCATAATAATTTAGTTTCATCATATCTATATGGAATCATTCATCGATCGATTGAATATAAACAACGATGGAAATTCGTCAATTTTAATTATTTCATAGATGTTGTTTTCTCCTTTGTTTCATTTCATTTTTTCCTTATATTTGCTTTAAAACTTAAATACAAATAAAAATGCATACACATAGTACTGTAGGCATGAAAAATAATTCTGATATAACCTTCTGCAAAAGGAAGTCACATTTCTTGTTTTCAAGAAATACCAGCATGTGCGTGAATTCCTATATTTTATTTATACATCCGACATTGCTTGCTCCCAAAATGTAAAACATATCTTGACTATTTTATTTAACATAAACCAGCAAACTGATTGGTTTTTAAGTCATATCATGCTCTAGAATGCTTTTGAGAAGTGTAACTGAGGATGCATCTACTTAACGTTTGAATAACAAAATGTTTTGAAATTATTTACAAATTCATCATTTTAAAAGTCGCGAACATTCATAACTTTTCATTTAGTTGCATACTGCATAATTATGCGTTCACTTTAAAAGTTGAGTTGATGTATGATTTTTTTTTTCTCTTGATCTGGAATTAGTTCACAATTGGCTATTTTTGTCTCGAGTATTCGTTTGTGATCAGGGCCGTCGCTGGCGGTGGGAGGGGGATATCGAGTTGTGACACCTCCCCCCCCCCCCTATAATTTCCGTCGGCAATTATGCCACCTCTTCCGACAAAAAAAAAGGGGGAAAAAAGAAAAAGAAAGATACCGAGATATTCTCAATTACTATTCTTATGAAAGAAAACTGAGTTGCATCTTGTGTCTTTATCCTTTGTTATACTTTTTCCTACTCAAAAATGTTAATCACATAACGCCAAGGAATAGAGCGGCAAGATGGCCTAAAATAGATGAATTGTAAAGAGATAACGGCCTATGACTTATAATGACTATATATAACGTATTCCTATCATACCCACTATGAGAATTGTAAATGGAAATAAAAAAAAGTTTCTAAAATCGAAATAATGGATAATGCGGTGGCAATACACCAGATCCTGTTCTCAGTATATAAAATTATAATTATTTTCTCGATCATTCGCTACGCTTGGGTATTAAATCTAGAAACAATATGCCGCAAATATTCTAATTAAAAATGACAAGCGCCTTAAAATCCTAATACCTACCCCTACCCGTTTCGGGCAGTAAATACTAGTACTTTTATTCCAGCAGCGAGATGCCAGCGAGGTGCCAGAATAGAGTCGCAGCCCAGATGACTAATATTCTTTATTTTGATCACGAAGTAACACTTCTTTCATATTAAACAAGAAGAGGCAATTTTGGCTCGCTTGCTTTGTTTTCTCACAAAATAAAAAAAACAGGGTGGTTCATAATCCATCCAAAAGTGTCGTTTACCACAAATTTAACAAGCCCCCCCCCCCCCTCCCCCCCCCCAAAAAAAAACGAAAGCCTCGCCCTTCTAAACATTCCATTAAAGTAATTAAGATCTACATGCTGCGATATTGTTTGAAAATAATTTCTTGTTTCTTCGGGGAAGTTGGGGGCAATTTTGCCGGCAAATTCACCCCCCCCCCCCTTTCAATATGACCTAGCGACGCTCCTGTTTGCGATCAAGGTTTATTTTGTGTTTATTAAATTCTTTGTTTGTTTTTGATGTTTGTCTTGTTTCACAATGTTATATTTCTTCATTTAAAAGGCCTTCAATCGTAGTTTTGTGTCACGGGGCCCAGAACTCAACTTTATCCTCCAGAGTAAAATGTAGTTCCTTAATTACACCAACTCCGAGTAGACGTCACTGCTGTAGATCGGCTCATGCTGTGTGTCTCCAGGGATCCCGGGGGTATCCGCCTGTCCTTGAGCGTTGACAACCGAATAGTCGTCATCCCCTTCTCCTTGCGGCAAGGAATCTTTGGTCACTCCTCTTCCCAGGTCAGCGACTACGGGGTAATAATACGCGTAGTACTCGTCCTCCGGTTTCGAAGAATCGTTGGCTGGTGAACCACTGCTCAGCTCTTGTTCAGGGTATTGGTAAAGATGGTAGTCACCAATCTCCTTTCCAGAATGCAAGACATTGTAGTCGTCGCTGGAAGCTGTGTCTTTGGATGTCTTGGCAGAACTTCCCCCGGGACCTTTGTCACTTTCTCCCAGGACGTTGTAATGGTTTTCGCCTGTGTCATCATGCCTCTTTGGATCATTTTCATCAACAAGACCGAGGGTTTGGTACTCGTTTCCAGCATCCTGTCCGTCTGGGGGAGCCATTCCCTTCGGTTTGGATCTATTCTTGCTACTCGTTGGGTTGATAGCTGCTTCATTGCCGTGCACCAATATGTTGTACTCGTCCTCGGCAGACATGACTGCGGCAGCACCGTACAGGCCCTCGTGCAGTTCATTCTGGGTATTGCCGTTGCTGATACCACGGTTCAGATGATCGTAAGCCTGGTCCTCAACATCTGCATAAGACTTCCCCTTCTCATGTTGCCCATCACTGTCCTCATCGCCGGATCCTTCAAGGACGAAGTATTCGTGACCTGCGTCCTCTGCTTGGTAACCATCCCCTCCTTGATGTTTCAGGTCCATGTAGTCTCCTTGTCCTTTTGCAGAATAGTCTAATCCTCTATACCCGTTGCAGTCGTCTTGCTGGAGGTGATGCAATGATGACCCTTGAGGATTGGTCAAAGACGGAGGATGATGTTGCGTCTGGAAGTCATGGTTGCAGTAAGTTTCCCTGATAATATCAGGCTGATTTATCTCCGCGTGGTCTTTAGCGGAGAAAGCTGCATTGGTGTAAACATTGTCATCGGAACGCTTTCCGGAACCTCTAAACGAACCATTTTGCTTCGGTACCCTGTCAATAACAAATTATCATTAATGATCATTATATATATATAATTATATATAACTAATAAATTATGTAAATTTTCAGATCGAATACATGTTCGAATGCTTGTTTCCATGTATTTCTTCATTTACTCTATAGCTGAGCTAAAATCGTAGGATTGAGGAACTAAAAGCAAAAAAATAATAATAGCTATTAAAATGTTAACCTCAGTACGATGTGGTAAGTGCGCATTATCTTTTTTTTCTTTCGAATCTCGATGTGTAGTTAAATTTGCTTAAGTTTGTTTTTATCTGAGGTCAAGTTTCAAGAGCCATTACTATGATTACCATACATCATTTCAGTGATATAGGCGTGAACCTATACACGTGACTTGAATTACAACAGGGACCATGATGTATCTTTTAATCGTGTGATGCAAAAAAAAAAAAAAATAACAATAAAACAATAGATTCATCAGATTGAAATTGTCGTGTGAAACAGATTTAGAACATAAATATAACTTCATCCTAAAGAAGCGAATAAAGAAATGAATAATTAAATGACTTGGCTTTAGGGATACCCTACCCTTTGGGTGACAATATTGGTACTTGGTAAAACGTCTCAAAATTCCTCGAGGAATTTTAAATGGAGGTGGTAGTGGAAGTTATTAGTGGAATAAAGGGAGGAAGAGCCTGAAGCAGGGCAGCCTTTATAAATTTTTGCTTATTTCTGGTAATCGTTTTATGATTACACTACATGCATGTTTTATGCATACTCTATACTTTTGTTTTATGCACATATCCTTGATGCTTTCTTTAACACACCTAGAACCCAGAATAGGTCGTTGACCCAGGCCGGTTGTCAATTCGATTCTTGAATCAGATTATGAGTATTTTTTTTTTACTCAGTATTCGGCTTTTAAAAAAATATAATACTTAGCCAACTTTGGTATTCAATGAATCTTTGAGTTAAATGTATTACTCTAAATCTAAGACACCCAACCTATGCATCCAACTGGCAAAGTGTAGCAGTTGCTTTGGAATTCTGACTGGCTGGCATGTAGTTTTCATACATACGCTTCGTAATATATATACCGCGCATACATTGCGACGCCTTTATACCACGTTGTTTCGGATAGATCTATGAGATGGCCTCTATGGTGTCACAATGGTTACCATTGTGTATTTTGCCTTGTCAAAGTAAAATACTTGCAAAAAATTTTAATTACATCTCATCTGAATACGAGTTAAGCTATTTTACTTAGCCACGTAAAATGCTACGTAAAACACTCGATCATTCTGCGTATTGAATCGAATACGGCCATGTGGGATGTTTCATAAAGCTGTTCGTAAAGTTACGCATGACTTTACAAACGACTGGAATATGAAGTGCCAAACGGGATACCCGAAGTTTTCCTGACATTTTAACAAAGTGTGACTGCATTTCCCATAATCTCAAATTTTGGGAAAAAGGATACTTCACAGTGTTTGTAAATTAAAAACAAAATTAATAAAATAAAAAAGTAATGTTAATCCATGGCTGCATATTTCACCTTTAGCTGATGCAATTTATAATGATTGAGAATTCAATTTGGCTTCCCATATTCAAGTCGTTCTTAAAGTCATTCGTAACTTTACGAACAGCTTTATGAAACACACCCCTGGTCACGATTACTTGTTAACGTTGCATACTTTTACATTGCACTATTTTCTTTAATAAATTAAAAGAAATCATTTCAACAAAAAAGAAAACAGGTGGAGGGGGTAGTTAATGCTGGTCTTGCGAAACATTCTCATATCTTACCTCCGTCGGTGATTTACTGTGAAAATGACTGCTGTGACAAGAATCATTAGGAAGATACCAATCACACTGACAGAGATAACTGCTGATTTTCCGGCACCTGTTTGTAAACAATATGAATTCACGTTGTAAATATGGGTGGGGGCGGGGGGTCCCCCTTGACGAATCCAGATGAAGATGGCTCAAAGGTCATTATTGTGGGCAGGAGTAGACTGCATCGAAATGCGGTCGGGGAATTTCGAATCCCACTCGACCTATACAATGTATATCAACTGGCCCGTCGACCATAAAATCGACCAGCGCTCAAGTAAAAATATTTAAAATCTTTCAATCTTTCAATCCCCATGACCAGTCCGGCTATAATGGGGGGGGGGGGGGGGGAGGATGATGAGGGATACCTTCCTTTAAAAAAAAAGGGGCATTAATCTGGCGAAACTAAAATTAAACGCAAATGCACTGTAGAGCCGCAGTCACGGTAATCCGGGGATTTGCGTTGGTTCTAGAGCTTATTGCTGGATGGCCCATCGACAGTGATCATTCAAGGCAATTCCTTAATATTTTGCTATTCTGTTTTGTTTAAATTGCTGTTGGTTTCAAGAGCCTATATTCGAACGGGAAACTAACCAACCGATTATCAATGGAAAGCTTTATAAATCACGAAATATAACGATATCAATCAATAATGTAAGTCTGTAACTGTCACTAACTGCAGGGGTGGATAGGCTGCTGCCCCCCCCCCTTTGAAACCATGGAGCGAATCGCCTGCGACCCCCTTTTGAAATCGAAAACCTTTTATGTGTTTTTTTTTCTTATCAACGATATTTTTTTTTGGGGGGGTGAAATAGATACCTGAAAAAGCCGACCGCCCCCCTCCCCCTCCCTTGAAAAATGCTGGATCCGGCCCTGTAAACTGCCAGAGAAGTTAAAGGTCCCTTTAAAACTTGATTTCAAGAGCTTTAAAATGCCAAAGTAATTTGTCGACCTAAGTAGGGGATGGTTTTGATGATGTATATCATCACATGCAGAACCAATCGTTTTCATCTGAATAAAAACTGTTCCATAATTGTTGTTATTGTTGCTATCAAAATTTTGTTTCCAAATAATTGTAATGTAATGGTAAGAGAAAGACCTATAAACGTTTTTACCATGACACACAACAAGGCGTTGTGGCCTGCGCCTGTAATCCAGCTAACAGTGGAAGTTATAAACTGATTCAGCGGACCCGGGTTCGAGACTCGTCTCAGTCCCGTCTCTCGGATGGTGACGTAAAAGGGCTGTCCCAGACGTAAATAATCATATCTGATTAATACACGTCTGTAAAAACCCAATTCAACAACAACAACAACAACAACAACAACAACAAAACTGATGAAGAGTGTTTGTTTATATTGCTGCATTACCTTTCTGATTTTCATCGCTGGGCAATGTCGAATACTGCGTCGTTTCGGCTATATTCGATGTTTCCGAAGGAGTAGTAGTAGAGTTTTGTAACGAATTCACTGAAGTCGTATCGGGTTTGGTAGTAGGTACATCTGTAGTTCCTTCGTACGCCGTGGTCTTCGATGCCGAAACAAATTGTGAAGTAGGGACATTTTTGGTGCTCGAAATCATTTGTGTTGTAGGTGCATCCGTTGAAGGAGTAAGAGCAATTGTCGGCTTCCGGGTAGTTGGAGGCGACTCTTTATTGGCAAGTCAGAGAGATCATTTTATTCTTATAGGATGGAACTCGTCATTATTCTGTATAGTAATTTGGATTGATGTTCGTATTAAAGTATGCAAAGTATGCTTTGTTAGTCGGAAGGAACGACCTTTTATCTTCAAGGCAACTTGGGGAAGCATATTTGGGACTAATAAGCATTCATATTTTTATATTGTTTCACCATCTTGTTTCTTTTCACGAACTGCGTTGTTATCCTTGTTGATTGCCGAAAGAAAAATAATAATATAATAACAACATAAACAACGCAGAAGAATATATGTGTGCATAGGTTCTTCGCTATATTATAAATATAAACAACAAACATTTTTATGACATTAATAATTATAATCATTATAATCATAACTATAAAATAGTAACGATTATAATCATTAAAATAATAATAGTAAATATTCTAATATCAATAATAATGATATCAAAATATTGATAATAATAATGAAAACCAGTTCAACGCTTCATATATGAAACACACAAAACGAAATTTCTTTTTTAGCTTTACACGCGCTTTCAAAATGAAATCAAAATTGAAATGGAGTGGCAGGGGACTGACACCCAAACAGGTGGGATCCAACGAACTAAAACATAGGTAGAAGCTGGGTAGAAGGATTATACGGGCCGCCGCTGAGTGGCCCCTCCGCGGCGCGCCGTCCCCCATCTCGGATAGAGCAAAACATTCGTGCTTACTAGCTGAAGCGCATACGTAGTCATGCAACTGTCGGCGAAATGCCTTATTGAGTAACAATTAACTGTACCAATCGATTCGTGAGAGGTTCGGGGTGGGGGGAATTTCACAAGTAATTGGTAATTTTATTTCATATTATAATAAAAACATAGAGTTTAAAGACAGGTTTTACGTGCAAACCACATGCCAGTTTTCTCGCCTGTAGTCCCATCCGTCGGTTTTTATGGGTGTGAATTATAAGCGTATCGATGGGTTAACAAAACAATCTGAATCCACACGAATACCGAATTTTCTAGGGTCTTAATTAACATTTATCATTTGTCACATGCATTTGTGCCTTCATTCCCCTTCCATCTGTCCATAGTATGCACTCATTTGTATTTTCATTCCCCTTCAAGTTAAACTTTCACGACCATATTCCATAATACACTTGTAAAACTATTCGGAGGCGCATGAATAGCTAAGAATGGAAAGAAGGAAATAAACAAAATAATATTCCATCTCAGCGGCACTTAAAAGAACGTCTTTATTTGTGTAAAGATCTATTTGAAATGCAAATGTAGCATGACTATGGAAATGCCATCATGATGTCTATTTCAGGATAATGAACCATTACTTTTATACATATATTTTTTTTTGTCATTTCTTTCCCTTGTAGACTGTGAAGCAATGCAAACCTCTGCATTCAAGGAGCAGCCAAGACATGTCCACTGAACTTTCAAGTTCATCACCAACTTCACTATCAATCACCACATTGCATGGCCGGTACATCACGCAAACCATCTCTGCCTACAACTCCCTTGGCCGCCATGTCATTACAAGGTGGACACCATGCCCGTACAGGGACTTTCAAAAGGGACCCTAAGCAAGTAATAATCCTTCGACTTCAGAATACCCTCAACAAGTACTTTATCATGTTTTCCCCACTCTAAACAAGTATTTTCGAATCAAGCTGTTGTAAATGTTGTACGAGTATACCCTTTTCCCCTGATTTTTGCACTTTCGATACCCTTTTCAATGTACGCGAGTACATCGCCCGTCTGTGAAAAACAACCCGTTTTACACCTTTTTTTGTAGGAGCATGGTGTCAACCTTGTAATGGCAGTGCCCCTCCCCCCTCCCCTCCCCCGGACTAAAACTCCAATATAAAATGCTCATGTATATTGACTCTTTCATTATCATCAGGTGACCATTGCAATATGATTATGAATCATTTCCTACCATATACCTGTAAATGCCGTACATGTATCTTGTCTACTCCATGCGAGAGAAATAGTATCTGTTTGATATGTGACATAAAAAAGTTATCAAGTAAAGGAATTTCTTCTTTTTTTTTGTGAGTGGAGAAGGAAAGAAATTTCCTTTCTCTGTATTGAAACTTGAAAGCAGAGGTAAGTACATTACACTTGTTTTCAGCATTTATTTAAAAGATTCTCACAGCCAGTGGCCAAATTATGATCCATTTTACAAAAAGAAATACGATTTTATTATTATAAAGGGTGTGAAAAGGAATATTATTATTGTTCACTATTTCATGTGATTTTTCCCAATCCTTCACATTATGCTTCCTGTTTTTCTATATAAAAACTATTATGTGCTGTACATGTACAATGATCTTACTGTACAGATCTCTCCTCAGGGCTTGAAAAAGAACACTATTTATTTATTATTCTGTGTGATATTAAGCATTTGCTTTAATTAACCTACATTTTAAAAAATGGTCTGAAATTTCGGATAGGTTACTAAATACACGTGAGAAGCCCACTATATACTTGTCTTTAATGATTTTATGCAGGCACTTGAGGCATACAATATTTTTTATATTTATTTATTTTATACTGCAGGGTAGACCTGTTTATGTAACTTGGCTAAAAATATTATGTGTACGCACTGTAATGCTGTACTTGTGGTATGTACCATCTGTAATAGGTTTTTTTTTTTTTCTTCTTCTTCTTCTTCTTCTTCTTCTTCTTCTTCTTCTTCTTCTTCAGTCACATGTGTTTCTTGCAAAAAAAAAAGAGAAGGTGAAGAAGAAGAAGAAGAAGAAGAAGAAGAAGAAGGAGGAGGAGGAGGAGGAAAAAAATTGTCAAGTAAAATGTCAAGTATGCATGTATGTAGACATGTGCAATGAATAAATGATCGTTGCCAACCGGCCTATGTACACATGTACTAGCCCTATCAATTAAATGAAAATTATACAAGCAGTTTCTTGCCTGCAGTGAAGTAGTGCCATAGCAGAATATTTATGAAAATTCATGCTGCAAGAGTTCACAAATAAATCAAACAATTTTTCTCTTTACCTGAAAAGACATGGAAATCATTTTTCTATCATGTCTATTGTGTAGTAACTTGCATGCTTAGAAATAGATCGATAATGATAAATAGCAAGAAATGTCGAATAGTAGGAAGGAGGGGGAGCAGGAAAGAGAGGGGCAAAAAGAAAGAAAGAAAGAGAGAGAGAGAGGGGGGGAGAGAAGGAGAGAGGCAGAATGGGATAGAGCAATCGAGAGAAAGTGGGAGAGATTTCGAGGGCGAGGGTATGACATGGAAATCAAACTAGCTGTTACAGGTATTGCTTGATGATAGCAATGAATACAACTTGATCAGGTCTGGGCCTGCTGCCGAGCAGAATGTATAGGATTAAAATAATTTTTGAAAACCATGGTCATATAAAAAGGTTGCAAAAGAGGGGGAATTACATGCTGTCATGCAAACTTTACAGTTCTCAGAAAAGCAACCCCCACCTCCCCCCAAAAGGGGAGGGAATTCTCGTCAGTGGTGAAAAGGCCTGGTTCAATTCATTGCCTTTTGCTTCCCCTCCCCTTTATTTGTGGTTTGTTTTGTTTTGTTGCCTTTTTTTTTGTTTCCCTCTTTATTTGGTTTTCTTTGTCTGCTTTCTATACCTTTTTAGTCCGTTTTTTACTTATACTCCTGTCAGAATTTTTTTCAAGTGACCGTGGCACACGAAATCGAGCCCTGAAAAGTGCATGAAATGCTTTTAAAGAGCTGGAAAATCGTGCTCATAGTTGAAAAAAAGATGTTTAAAGATGGTTTTAAAAAAACGATATCATGACAGATCAGATATAGTTATCTTCCATTCCCCCCCCCCCCCCCCGATATGACATCGAAATTGTAAAGAATTCGATTGACGTTCAGCTGGTTGGCGCCACAGAAATAGAAGACGTAGAAGGCGCATACCCATTCACAAAGCACGCATCGCGGTATCGCTGTCGGACCCGCTGGGCGATTCGCTTGAGTGCACACGCCGCCATCTTGCTTAGTCCTCGGTCTCTTCGGCAAGCCCACTCGACCGTATATGACACTGTCAATTTCTGTTTTGAAATTTTCTCCAAAGAGACCATGCATTCTGAGGTTGGCCTACCTATTCATAAGCCAATTGATCGTGTGCATTATCTACTTGCACAACGGCAGTATAAATTATTATTTTTGGCCAAGATGAATAAAGAAAGCTTCTAATTAACTCTTTCAAGATAATACGTTATTCTCCATTTTAGTACCTCAGTTTCTTTTTAACAGTTAGTTTCCTTATAATTTTCTTGTCAGTTTTCTTTAAGTTTGGGTTCTCTTTCAAGACACATTTCCTTATCTAATTTGATTTTTTTTAATATTTTGGAAGGGAGCTTCTCATAAAATAAAAAAATATGTGGAATGAAGTATTGTTTTATTTTATTTTTTTTCCATTTTTAAAAACTGAGCCGGAGGGATGTGATTTGCACATGTACTTCAATGAACATCCTAACCATAATTTGTCCAAATTCATTCATACCCCGTGATTTTGAAAATCTGAATTTAAAAAGTCGATTAAACTTTGTTTTTTTTTTCCCTATCACTGCCTATGGGGAGAGGGGGGGAGAGACTTATAAGTCACTTTCACACAATCACAGTACATGCACATGTAATATCATTCAAGTGGTCAGTCCTCCCAACACGACATATAAACTCACACACACGATGTCATTCTTCATTACACAAATGCTTAAACATTTACTCAATCAACTTCATATATTTCAGCGCATTTCACAAGAAACAACAAACAGTCAAACAGACATACAAACAACCAAAAGGACAAAAGATATAATATGTAAAGAAAATTTGCGAAACTATGCCACCCAAATAAAATTTAACAGGCTACAGATTATTTCAATTAAGTAACGTTCAATGTTTATTCTTTCCTCCAAGAAAAAATCGAGGTTCACATTATCAGTAACAGCAATAATGTGAAAATGGTGATGTAGAAACTGGCAAACACATTGGCAAGTAACTAGTAATAATTTAGGTAATACATTATGAACCTCAAATTAATTACTTAGTAGGGAATTAGTAGGGGAAAAATTACTGGAGGGCTACAGATGAATTGCCCCCAAATGTAAAAAAAAAAATAGCCCTTGTAAGTTGCAAGAGCCTCCATAAAATTGTCATTAGGTTCAATACAAAATGTAATTCGGAATGAATTGAACAGTAGGAAAAAGCCCCTGTACAGAAATATTTTTTCCCTACTCAGTAAGTACATTACATGGAGTCCATGGCCGTACGCAGCGGGGGGGGGGGGGGCCCCAGAATTTTTGAAAAATGCAAAAAAGCCCTCGTGACCAGCTCAGTGGCTTTGCTCCGTAGCATTTGGGCCTTTTTGAAAATTTTTACACATCTTGCCCCACCCCCCACCCCAAAAAAATCTGCGTACGGCCCCGATGGAGTCAATTGCTATATGATCATCATATAAGCCCAATAGCATAAAATGCAAGAAAAACAGTAAACTTACAAGACACGTTACATGTACATGCATTACATAATTTTGTCAGAATATTTTTCTAGTCAAGTTCAAAATTCTTTTTCCTTTGTATTTTGTGAGTTACACCAATGCACAAAAACATTTCTTGCTAAACAAACTTAGCACAAGCTATTCATATTTTCAAACAAATAGGTGCATATGTCGACAGGCTTATATTGAAAAATTCAGAACTCATTTTAAATTCTAATGGTGATCGTTCTTCAATATCCATGATGAATACTTTTCACACTAAACTCAAACAAGTTTAAAAAAAAATAAAAGTATAGTTTACATTCTACACAGCGTTATGTTTCTTCAACTGTGTCTTAATGAAACTGCACTGGAAATAATTGGCATAAAATTGTGAAAAGGCACAACAAAGGCAAGTAACCTAGAGCATATCACAATAGAATCACCGCTCATACATATGAACCTATTACAGCGGTAAACTGTGCAACATGCTGCCGCAAATTTTACTAAATAAGTACCATTCATGCATGTATCCCACCTATCACTTTGCATTTTTCTGGGCAACTCATACTGCAGCAAAGTAGAATGGTAATGATTTATTGGCAGTAGAAATATTCTGGTGTGACATTTGATAATGAAATAAATTCTGCACTTGTGATACTTCAGTCATGAAACATGGAGTACTTTTAAGAAGAAAAAAAAATTGACTTGGGAATCTACATACCACGTACAAACCCAAATCAGTGATGTCCTGATCATGACACTCAGCAGCTGTGAAAGCAAGGATTCTCTTAAAGACATTATATTGCATCATGCTATATTACATCAAGCTGAGATGAGCACCACTCATACATTTATCAATCTTCCACTATTGCAACTGTACAATACTTAAGTACAAAACTATTGCAACTGTACAAAACTTAAGTACAAAACATACATATACATATATATGTATTTACAATATAATCTCTGAAAATGGCAAATTAAGGCAAGTTAAGGAAATAGGCGCAAACTTGAATATCATTTCAGTGACTGAAGTTGCGTTGCATGAGCATATTGCAAAGTATCAAATGAGCACAAAAAGTAAACAGAATGCACGTCCATAGTGATAAAAAACAAAACATATTGCATCATACTAAAATGGATCAGATATATCAATCTTTAAATCAATACATGAGAAAGCATCTTTGTGGTGAAGCTTCTGACGACAAGGACAAGAAAAAGCCTGAATCTACACAGTTGAATTGCCTGCCCAGTACGATCGAAGCTTTTCTCTGCTTTCCTCTAAAAAGTGGTTGGAACATAAACTTGAATACTGGCTGGGCGTAAAACAATCTCTTCTCATGGTCGCTGGGAATTCCTTCAGAAGAATGATGTCCTCTTGGAAATCTAGAATTGGAAAGAAAAAAAAAACATGTTGATAGGTCATAGCCTACCTCGTAAGTCGTAACAGTAAATACCATAGGTCAAACTAATTTCTAATCTAAGAACTACAATCAATTTCCTGAAAAAATATAGTATAAGTAAAACTTATCATGTAAATAATCTCTTCGACAAAAAAAAAATAGTATTCCAAAAAATCTGGAAATTCAAACAAACTGTTAAGACATCTAAACAGTTACATGGTGTAGAGGTCTAGAGTAGACTACACCACCATGTCTTGACTAAATCCAATTTCTTTATTAATAATTGTTAGACAAAAGCACAAGTTGCAAACACCAAATAAAAAGGCTTAGTATGATTTAACAACAAGCTTTACGTTAATCTAGGCTTTCTAGGTAGGATTTTGAACATACACTACTGTTGTCCCATTAAAATAAAACATCAAAACGAACAGATGGGACTACAACTACAAATACGGGCTACCCAGAACACCGTCATTGACAGTCTCTTTACACCCTAATAATATTTCAAGACTGCATTAAATAAAATCCACTAACCTGTAGAAGCCTTTCTGCATCCATTCTCTTAACGATTGGTAGAGTTATATGCCGTAAAAACAACAGAGAGCTCAGAAAGCAGTAAAAAAATGCAAGAAATTCTAGCCGGTCGAAAATACAGTGAGCGGATGTAAACAGAGGACTAACCAAGATGGCGGAGGTCACGTGATCACGTGCGAACGCTGGCTATACTTTACGTACCCGCATGCGCTTTCTACGTCTTCTATTTCTGTGGTTGGCGCACGTCCGAGTTCTTGCTCTATCCAAGATGGCGGCGTGTGCGCTCGAGCGGAGCCATCGCGGTGTGTGTGCCGTGAACGGGCATAATCCTTCTACGTCTTTCTAGTTCTGTGGTGGGATCTTGGGCGGAGCCCCCTGAAGTCCTTTGGTTTTTATGGTTTTGCGAGCCTATGAGCAATTTAGAAATAAAGTTTAATTTAGGGGAGGGGTAGTATCTTTTAAAAAAAAAATTAGTCGAAATTGTGAGGGCTGTAGCCCTCCAGAACCCCCCCCCCCCCCCCCCCGCTCATGCGCCCTAACCTATAATCTAGGCGGCGGATGCAGCTATTGTCTTTGCTGTTATAAACGTCTGATACGGCGAGACTACGAACAGTGACATCCACTGTTCGTAGTCTCGCCGCATTAGACGTATCGCTTATAGCAAAGACAATAGTCTCGCCGCATCAGATGTTCAGCTTAACAGCAAAGACAATAGCTGCATCCTCCGCCTAGATTATAGGCTAACGCGGCCCTTAGAGTGTTGGAGTGATGGAGTCAAGTCAAGCCGAATGTTTTATCGAATCCCCCTCGCTGTCACCGATAAAAAAAAATAGCCTACCTGTGAATGGAATATCCTCCCACACTTCAATATCGTCAATTCGTATGTCCGGCTCAAAAAAAAATCCATAACTTACGGCTAAGAATGATATCTAGAAAATTCAAGAACAAACGGTCGCAAAGTAAACAAAAAAGAAAAATATCCAGTTAACCATCTTTACATAAGAGAAACAGTATGTGATATCTAAACAAAAATCTTATTCATTGGCTGGCCTTATTCTCCTTCGTATCTATACACTCTTTAAACAAGGCGATTAAAAATGACTAGATGAAAGGATCAGCTGGGTGCAACTAAAATACTTGTCATTTTTAACTATATTTCAGTCATTTGTGACCATTTTTCAGTCATATTTTCACTAGAACTCAGTCATTTCTGACTAGAATATAGTAACATTTATGACTAGATAATTATACGCTGTTAGAACAGTTGTTTAAAAATCATTTGCACTTTGAACCTACCAACTGTTGTTGTTTTTTTAAATTTTGTATGTAAAACATATGGGGATCTTTTAAAAACAACTGTTGGTAGGTTCAAACGACGTAATGATTTTTAAACAACTGTTTAATATTGTGTTAGCTACACCCAGCTGACCCATAATATAGTCATTCGAACAGTTATTTAGTCACGACACACACGCAACTTTACAAAGGTATATGTAAAGAATATAAACTAACATGACTAATACCCGTTCGTAAATGACGAGTGTAGTATACCGACGCATTGGACTTTTAAAATACCTGGTAACTTGGGATAAAGTAAATATGACTACCGTACTGTTTACGTCATATCAGATAGACGGAACCCATTGACATGCGTGTACGTATCCCAGTCAAAGAAATTGTATTTGTTAGTGTTTTTGACCACTCAAACATAATGAAAGAATTAAAGAATTAAAGCAACCGAATATTTAGATCCTTGAGATTAACGTTTCCTTTCCTTTGTGTGTGTTGTGTGTGTGTGTGTGTGTGTGTGTGTGAGGGTGTGTGTGTGTGCGTGTGTGCGTGTGTGTGTGTGTGTTCGTTAAAGTTTGTAGTGAGTGTCCAGGCGATTATGACTTAGAACAAAAAAATCCGCATAACTTTTTATTTAGTTTCAGGAGTGATACTGGTCATTTATACATGGTATGCCTTTTATCCGCACCGAAATCACCATCTAACTGAATTATTCTAGCTTGAAAAAAAAAAACAGCTAAAAGGTCTTACATTCATAGTTGATGGACAAGAAATATCGACAGTGGCAGTATTCCCCCATCTTGACGTTTTAATTTCTCCAGACCCACCATTACAGACTGTGATATTAAGATAACCTCCAGATGTTTGGTATTTAAACTTCATCTTCCCCATTGATGAGCGAAATACTGGTGGAAGGAAGCACACCACCTTCTCATCACCATCTTTGTAGGAATCAAAATCGGCGTAGTAATCATCATTAGACACCCCTGGAGAGTGCGTGCATCAATAGGAAGGAAACAGAAAATAAAAGATAACTGAAAAAATATAAACTGTTCAAGATTTAAGTATTCAGTATTTAAGATTCAGTATTTACAAAATTTTCATGATATGAATGAATACATTTTTGGCCCGCAGAAATGGAAATCTAAGTCCTTCATTAGTGAGTGTATTTCGAGTATAGTAGATTAACCCTCCATTTCAATGACAACGATGATGATGATGATGATAGTATAAATAATAATAATTAGCTTTGTAGAGCGCAGTAGAGTATATGCATACAGTAGCTGCGCTATATAAATGGACCATTTTTGTTATTATTATTATTATTAATATTAATAAGAATGATGATGATGATGATAATAATAATAATAATAATAATAATAATAATAATAATAATAATAATAATAATAATAATAATAATAACAATAATAATACTTAAGTAATAATACGTTTCTACCTACGAAAGCCTCGCTAGCATAAATGCTGTTATTCCTGAGGGTTTTGCAATTCTACCTCCCCCCCCCCCCCCCCCCCCCCCCCGTGCACCCGACGCGAGAGGGCAGTACTTTTGAGACGACTAATCTTAACTTCTCAGACATGAGCAAATTTCCCCTCACGCGAAAGTCGCCTCAAAAGTACTGCCCTCTCGTGTCGGGTGTGCAAGTACTGACGAAGAAAAAAAAAAAAATGCCCCTGGCAGGGTGCCAAGTCCAGTTTTACACGATAGGGACAATAGGGGCAAATGTGGGTTTGACACCTTAAGCAAGGATGTAATCACCCTGTAAGGATCGAACTCAGGACCTCTCGTATGAGATTCAAGAGCCTATACACCCAGCTATTATAGTGCTCCCACTTCACCTGCTAATATTAACATTTGATTTTAAAGGATTCTTCACACGGACCTCACAGCAGGTGAAAATTATTGTCTGAGAGCCGGTTGATATACACTTTGCCGTATCAAAATACAGGTTACCCCAAATTAGTGGATTTTTTTCCAAGGTGGTTTTACCTTTGCATTTAGCACATGATAGAGAACTTCTTTCCATGGATGCCCCACTGGCACTACCGATGTCACGTATGGGTGGGCATAACGTAATTGAAGAGTGGAGGTACAAATTCCAATTATTGCAAGTCTCAGAAGATGAATAAAGTAAATTATTTCAGTCATTTCACACACGATCAGGTATGTTCACATTACCGGTGAATATACAAATCTAAATATTTTTTTCTAATAATTATTACAAAGATAATGTCCTTCTCACTGATAGATGGAAAGTAGTCTTTGCTCTATGAACAGGGTAAAAGTATCGCCAAGGTTCTGGGAAAGTTGATGCCTAATGAGGCAACAGTGTTCTCCTCTGCATGCACACTGAACACTCGGTGCGCTTCTTGCCAGAGTTATACCTTTGGTTTATGGAAGCCATGCTCTAGGACTAGGTGTTTCCCAACGTTCTTCCAAGTTCGTTTAAACTGCTGAAAGCTTTCTTTCTGGAAGATGTTCCCTCTGAAGCTCCATTTAGTCCCTGCAAACTCCCTTCTTTCATGCTTTTTCTGGTGAAATGTTGCAACCATGTTTGCAACTTTGAAAGCCGAAATTGGTTCTTGAGTCAATTGGTACATTTTCCTAACGATTATTGATGATAACCGATGATTACCAGACCCGGTAGGAATCATACTAACTTGTCTTGAGCATCAGGTAAAGACCAAATTTCAGTCTCATATCTCACTGAAAATGCCATTCATATTGGTCAAATTCAATAAAAAATAAATAACACCTCATTTTAGTGTGGCGCACTGAAAGAGGTGAGTCTAGACTTTCATCCATTTTGTAAAAAATTATTGAATTTGTACAGTACCCCTTATCTTCAATAACAATGAACTTGGTCATGCGTGACATGTGGTTCAAGTAATGTAAGTAAGGCGTCGATGAAATGAGGAGTTTTCCGTTTTATATCTGAGCTAAATATGAAATATGAATCCTCTGGATTTGGATAACCTTCATTTTGATACACACGGTAGCTTGAGTGAGCCGCTCATATCAATTCCCCTACCGAATTTCAGTCCGGATCCGCCCCTGGGCTCCGTTTCATACAAGTTGTTATTAGTATAACTGCCATATTTCTATGACCAAATTGTATCTGATTGGCCAATCAGATGCAAGGATTTCAGTAGCTTGTAACAGTTATTGCAACCTGTTATGTTTCATGAAACGGACCCCTGATCCCGTCACAATTTCCTTCACAGGGAAACGGTTTCATTGTAAATATGTTTTTTTTTTTTTTTTATCCTTCACTTCTATTAATCCCAGGTGCATTACATGGCATTGCCTGCCATATTATTTTAATTGGACTTGAACGTTTTTGTTGGTTTTATTTTGGCAAGACATACAGTATAAAGAGGATATAACTTTCGAGCCACTGCATATATGAATTTAATGCAACATCCAAATTGCTATAAGGGGAGTTGGATCATTAAAGACGCAGGCTGGCAATGGTGATGTCGCAATATTTTTCCTTTACACGATCAATAGATAATAATCTAGTGATAAAAATGAATTATCAATATCACTATATCTAAAAAATTATCATTTTCATTGTTATTATTAAAATTATTAGTAGTACTGGTAGTAGTATTTATAATATTATCATTATTGTTATCATTATTATCATTATTATCATTATTATTATTATTATTATTATTATTATTGTTGTTGTTGTTGTTGTTGTTATTATCACCATTATCATCATTGTTGTTGCTGCTATCGTTGTTGTTATAGTAGTAGTATAGTTAGTAGGAGTAGTAGTAGTAGTAGTCGTAGTAGAAGTGGAAGCAGTAGTAGTAGTAGTCGTAGTAGTAGTAGTAGTAGTAGTAGTAGTAGTAGTAGTAGTAGAAGTAGAAGCAGCAGTAGTAGTAGTAGTAGTAGCAGTCGTAGTAGCAGTAGAAGTAGAAGCAGTAGTAGTAGTAGTAGTCGTAGTCGTAGTAGTAGTAGTAGTAGCAGAAATAGAAGCAGCAGTAGTAGTAGTTGTAGTAGTCGTAGTAGTAGTAGTCGTAGTAGTAGTAGTAGTAGTAGTAGTAGTAGTAGTAGTAGTAGTAGTAGTAGTAGTGGTAGTTTATGATAATCATCATAATCATGAACTGGGGTGTTTATACTGCGCTTAATATGCGTTAATAATATACATGCAGTAATCATTGCAATGATATGCAAGTCACAGGATTTTTTTTTCATTATGTCTTCAATTAAACCCTGTAGCTTTTTCACCTAATAGAAAAGTCTTATCACAAAAAATCAGATCACGATGTTAAAGAAACGTTGCCATTTCAGTACATTAAATGTACTATAGTGATCGATATACCGTCAGCAAGCTTATTCTATAAATGTCTTACATGAAGACCAGCGTCTCCAGTCACCATTATCAGTGCCCTCTTGTGTAATGTCACAATCGTTGCTAGTGAAGTCACAGGACCAAGCTGAAAACAAAACACAAATATATTCTAGGCTATTGAACTGGCATTATAAAAATCAAAATCGAAGTCAGTAATACTCTTAACAAAAATGATATGCATCATAAGTTCATCCTAGATTAATACCATCCACCCCACACACACCCACGCAGTCTCCTATCTGCTAAAAAATGTTGTGATAAATACGTTTATGATGTGGCGCCATAACCATCATTCATATAGATACATTGCCGCTGAGGACCTATAATTTCAAGGAATGACTCTGATCAGAAAAAATACAGTTATATGTGAAAAAAGGTCAATCAACGGTAATGAAAACGTATTGCTGTCTGAAAGACACAAAAGCCTCTCCATCTTTTTTTTTTTTTTTTTTTCTTTAAGCTTGGTGGGAAATGATGTTGAAGCTTCGGAACTAACCCTTTCGGCTAGTACGGAATTAGGCCAGATTAACTTTGCTGTCGGCACTCTTGTAAAAAAAATAGTTCTAGTAGTCCCCAGCTCCCTTCAGAAATACTTTAAGGGTAGTACAACGTGCGTGCCTGTGTCCTAGATATCAACCAGTACAGGTGTGCATGGGCGTCAATCCATGGGGGACAGGGGGACACGTCCCCCCCCAAAAAAAAAAATATATATATATATATTGAAGGGTGGGGGGCACAATAGGGCATGTCTCCCTGAATTTTGGAAGCCTTCACTATGAACATGACGGACAAAGAAAGCGGACAAAATAAACAACCCCTCATTCTACCCTTCACAATGGTTCGGGTAGTAAAAAGAACATCCCGTCACTGCTATGATATAAAATATGTGGAACAGGTGTAACATGCATATTCACCTGGAACTACTGATTAAACATGATAGCAGTGAAGAGATGTTCTTTTTACTACCCGACCCATTGTGAAGGGCAGAATGAGAGGTTGTTTATTTTGTCCACTTTCTTTGTCGGTCATGTTCATAGTGCTCGTATTTATTAAGCCCTGGGGGACAACATCTAATAAAGCACTAAGATACGCTCTATGATTTTGATTGGCGAAAACTCGCATTATTGTAGATCATCAGCTATGAATTGTGCACCGGCCCTCTCACTCTCCTGTCGATGTAGGCCTAAGCCCTTGAAAATTCTTATCCGCAGTTGGGAACAATATATAGTGCCTCCCTAAACCATGGGCGTCAATCGGGTGGGGGACAGGGGGGCAAATCGCCCAAATTTTCTAGGGATGGGGACACAATAGGGTATGTCCCATAATTTTTTTGGAAAAAAAAAAGACACCTGAAAAAGCTATAGGGTAAAATGTCCCCCCACAGGAGCGGCAGAGTTGGGGGCAGGGGCACTTTTCAAAGCCTCCCCCCTCCCAGATATATATATGCTCCTTTTTTCACCCTTGAATGCATCTTTTAAAACCTGTTTAGTGCCCTTTTTTCTGCTTACGAGGCCTCTTAAGTGTCATTTTTCATTTAGATAAGTCATCTTTCTTAAAGTTTACGACTACCCCTCTTTTCCACCGGAAGGTGACCCTTTTCCCTTTTTCATAGCCCTCTTTTCCCTTCTGAGAAGTGTACCCTTTTTACTTCTATAAAATAATGTCCTTGTACTGAAATGTGATAAGTTCCCCCTTTGACTGCTCTTTTTCGATTCTAATAGTGTAATTCCCCTTCTGCTGAGTGCCCCCTTTCACCTGTGAAAAGTTTTCCTATTGCACTTGGAGAAACTGCCCCATTTGCAACCTGATACATGCCTCAATTTTCTTCGGACGAATGCCCTTTTTCCTTTCTAAATTTGGTTAGTCCCATTTCTCTTTCTTTTACGTTCTATATGAGCAATAGGTGGCCCTTTTGTTTTCTGATATATTTCCCTCTTCCATTCCAGCATGTTCTCTCTTCTTTTAATTTGATGCATAATACATGACTTCATAATACTGTCGCCTTTGCTTTCTAATAAATGCCATTTCCTCACGATAAGTGCCCCCTCTAATCTGATATGTGTCCCTTTTCAATTATATCCTAACGAGCGTCCGCAAGCTCCATTTTTATAGCGCCCTCTTTCATGATAAATATTGCAATTTTCCTTCCGATAAGAGCCCTTTCAAATCTGATTATGTCCCTTTTGCGTCGGATTAGCGGCCCCTTTATTGTACCATTCCATCTCTGTTAATTATCCCTTTTCACATCTAGTAAGCATTGTAAGTGACCTAAGTCTCCAAAACAGTCATATACCTAGCTCTAAATATCGAAGAAGTTTCATATAATAACAGATTCCCTTGTTATTATTTGTCACTGTGTGAGGCAGTACACACTATGAACATGGCGGACAAAGAAAGCGGACAAAATAAACAACCTCTCATTCTACCCTTCACAATGGTTCTGGTAGTCAAAAGAACATCCTTCACAGCTATTATGTTTAATCATGTAGTTCCAGGTGAATATGCATGTGACACCTGTTCCACATATTTTAGACAATAGCAGTGAAGGGATGTTCTTTTGACTACCAGAACCAATGTGAAGGGTAGAATGAGGGGTTGTTTATTTTGTCCGCTTCCTTTGTCCGTCATGTTCATAATGACAGTGGATCAGGAGGCAAGAGCTTAGGACAAAAACATCCTAAATTTTGATAGGGACTAAATTGAAGCAATGAGGATATTTTTCCTTTTTTCCCAAAAAAAAACTCCTCTCATTTCATGTGTGACATACCAAGTTTGTTGTAGATATAAAATCTTATCTATTCTCCTATTAATGTTTCACTTTTGACCCTTTTTTCTCTAATAGTATGTAGGTCGTGATTAGAGCTCAAATATGCACTGAAATTATAGCTTGGCCAATAAAGAAAAACTACGAGCTTAATTGATGAAAATAACAATGAAATGGGAGAACCCTGAAATAATCTTTACCATCTGTACCATCACTAATTTTAAAGAATGCAAATACTGTGGTCTTCACAAAGAACTTAGAATTGTTTGCACGCTCGCTTCGCTCGCTCGCAAATGAGTAACTACAAGGTATAGCTAATACGTAAAGGACAGAAAATTTGCATCATAAATAATTCTTAAAAGCGTGTTCAGAAGAATGAACGGTATTTTCCAATCTGCATTCCCCCTTTGTTAGTGCCCTTTTAAAAAAATGCCATTTTTTTGCTGGTACCTCCCCTCACTCTGATATCGCCGCCCTTGGCCTCCAACCCCCACAAAAAATAGAAATAGAGGCATCTGATTTTTTTCGCTTCTCAGCAAATTTTTGGACTGTTTGTCCCCCCCCCCCCCCCCCCAAACTGGAAAACGGATTGACGCCTATGCAGGTGTATACAAAAAGGCCAAAGTTCTTCCCTCTTTCCTGTCTTTTATCTTATTTCTTTTTACTCCCCCTTTTAACCCAGGGTAACAAAATAGTAATCTAAATTTCATAGACTTGTATAAGGGACAAATCCAAACTTTGATTGAAAATCCGAATCTAATAGAATTCAACCTATATAGTCTTAATTTTGGATAAGTCCTAATCACGAATCTCTTAGATTAATTTCTAATCTGAGAAATTTAGCGTGTTGATTGATACCTGCAGACCCTTTTTCATAGGAAAATGATCTAATTGTACGTAAATATCAATTTATATCACAAAGCCAAGAATTTCCTTCAGACCATATAAAAAACCAACAAGGAAGAGATTATCTCACGACCATGCTACACTCTCAGAAAAGTTGGTTAAAAATCATCAGGTTGGTTAAAATAAGAACCGACCAACTGTTGGTTAAAAGACAGCCCCAAATGTTTTACATACACTTTTTTTAAAACCAACAGTTGGTGGGTTCATATTTTAACCAATCTGATGATTTTTCTTAGAGGGTATAGGCTATCCGCTTGGCTGTTACAATACAATTTTATGAGAAAGGTTATGCCAGCATATAGGGAATCTATAAAAGACTTTAGTTTCATGCAACATCAGACAAAACAACTCAGTAAAGACTCACAATTCATACATCGTAAAAAATTTAAAAATATTAAAAAAAAAACCACTGGTATCTATATGCTTTCTGTCTACACTACCATGACTATAGTGTAGACAGAACATGCAAAATCAAGCTTCAATCAAGCATTATACAAGTATATTGTTCAGTTTAAAGTAGATTTAGTGACGAGCAATTTACCTGGTGTTTGTGTTATGCCCATAGCAGATCTTGCCATGATGGTACATGTAAAACAGAAGATCGCAAGAAGACTCTCAACATATCCAAAGGAAGCCATATTCCATGACTTTTCCAAAGAATCCTTGGTAGGTTTTACATGTTAGAATGGCTGGTCAGAAATGGCTACGGTTGAGGAAGTACATTTCAGCAATATCAATTTTTTTAAAACCTCGTTCAAATATGATAGAGATATCTCGCACCGCTCTCACAGTTCAAGTAGTTGAGTCAATATAATATCCTTCATAAATTAGTCATTTACCATGTTTACTATAGATTGTGAATGTGTTTAAAGATTCTTCAAGCAAAATAATAACATGAATAACTAATCCTTGCCCAGTATCAGTGGCACTCTCAGGTAGTAAGAGATGAACGGTGGAACGCCCCCCCCCCCCCCTCCCCTTTGCACGGGAAAAGAGAGAGGGGGTGGAAAACTGATTAGGACCTTCTCCAACACCCTTTCGGAATCGGTGGCTTGAAAAAGTAGCCTTTCATGCACGATTTGGATAATTTCAGTAAACACGATTCCGTAAACCCGAGGAGAGCCAATCTTTGTCATTCTCAGGCTGTGTCTATGATGTCTTATAGGGAGAAGTTACAGCACATGGCCTACATGGTAGTCTCACAGTCATAACAGTTCAGCCATTCTGATATGCGTCTGGACTGACAAGGGTTTGTGCCTGCAAACTAAGGTATTCTCGAGATATCGTTCTAATATTTGAAACTATTTTTACCTGATAGTCTTGCAAACAAATGAAGCAAAAATGGTATTTGCATAATATAGGATGCTGGGGCCTGTTTCACGAAACCGTCATAAGTCAACTTCTCAGCTAAGATCGCCGCTAGTTGGCTAGTTGTCTACTACGCGTTTCACGAAGCCGTGCTTTCCAAGATCAACGCCAACATCTCGACTAAGAACTTATGACACCTCTGACCCTGTCATATCTTTTTTCGTTGATATGCAGCGCCATCACATGCCACTAATTTGGTAGATTATGGCTGGCCAAAATGGAAGCTACATAGAAAAAAGAAATAATTCAAATCTATCTTTTCTAAGGGTTCCTGCAATCAGCAATTCATCTTTCCCATGTATAAATATTATATTTCATGTTTCATAAGAAATGATCTGCAAAAAAAAAAGTTTCCTAGGGGGTTTCTCCCGTGATTGTAACATCTCACAAAAGAACGCGATTCTGCCACGTCAGGCAAGGCATAGTCAAAGGGATAGTCTGTAGATTTCAGACCCATATTTATTCAAAGATGATTTATATCGTAGATTTTTAAATAAAATACTTTATGAGACATATTTTAGCTTTTAATTTACCAAAATTATGCATATCAACGTTTTGGTCAAGACATGACGCTGGATAAATATTTAATTTTCCTTTTTCCGATCATGAACGTAACTTAAGGGTTTATTTTGCAAATCTAGTGTCCCGGGGGTACCCATCTTACGTTCAAAACGATAATTAACTTAATTACTAAAAACAGAATTTCATAAGTTTTTCTTTGTTGTAAATCTGCCTTCTTTGAAAATATCTTGTATCTATAACCCCTTGCTACTATTTCTAATCTTTGCACTCACCAGTTCACTCAAACAATTGCAGTTTTGATAAAAGTCTTCTACAAAATATACGTGTTATTGTGATCAAGGCTATGTGTTGTCACATTTCAACATCGATTCACGAGATATTTAGCTAGCATGCTCTTCGTGAAACGGTTTAGCAAGATCAGAGTCATCTCCGTAGTTGGCGGACAAAGATATGACTAACTTGGCGTTGATTTCCAGAAACAGGCCCCAAGTATCTGTCTTTCTCTCTCTCTCTCTACTTTTTAAAATTGTCAACGGCAGTTAATCTCTCTCTGCCTTTGTCTCACTCTCGTTATATATTCACCACTCTCTCTCTCTCTCTCTCTCTCTCTCTCTCTTTCTCTCTCTCTCTCTCTTTGACTCAGTTTGCCCCTCCCCTTTTCACTCTGGGTCCAAGCTGCTTGCTAGATCCAATAACATCGCAATGGGTATCTCTGCTTCTTTATGACTTATTCAAGTTTGCATGTCCTATTTTATTCAGAAAATACATAGTAATATCTGCGTCGTTTCACAAGGACACAGGGCACACAAGGGTCAATCATCCGCCAGCGATGCATGCATGGTGGACATATTGGGCGTCATGATACGGTGGTAGGTAATCAAAATATTCATATGAAATTGAATGACAAAAAAAATGGCTGTCAATGTTCAAAAGAAAAATGGATTCTGGAATTCATATTCTTTCATATTTTACACTTTTGTTGAAGCCTTTGTTTATTTCATAGGAATTATTCGTTCTGCAGTGCATTTCCACTGATCTTAGCTGTGAGAAGTCGTGATTAGCCGACGATCAACTTCATTTCGGCGTGTTCAGGGCCTTCATTGCTTAAAAAGTTGCGATTAAACGCAACTTGATTTTCAACCAATCAAAATTGAATATTTTGGACTAGCGTTTAATTTTTTGAGTTGCGTTTGATCGTAACTTTTTATCCAAGAGGGCCAAGGTGTTTGTTTCGGCAGAAAAAGTAGCCATATATTTTCAGCTCCATAGATTTGGCTGGCACTCTGTGTTTAGACATGATTTTTTTTTAATGCGTTCTTATTCAACACGTGCTTCCGATTTACCCGTGTGAGCCCTATAAGGCAGAAGTCAAGGATTCCGTTTGCAAAAATGAGGGAACGTGGAACATGCAATATGCTGTAGAATAGATAAATCTAAACGGCAATGTAACTTCATGGTAATGACATAAGCCAAAATAAAGCATATACATAAAACCTAATAATGATCATTCGTCAGCGAAAGAAATACATTTCAGCTACTTCCTCAAAATTGATAATGATGATATTAATAATAATAATAATATAGCGCCCATAACTGTCAGACCTAACACTCTTGGCGCTCTATTGTTTAGTGTAGCGGGGAGATGCAAAGATAAAAACGAACATGAAAAACGAGGTGCTCGGAATCATGACAATGGAGCATGAAATGAAATGAAATATAGCATAAACTCAAAATCATAACTGTAATGTTTTGGGCTTTAAAATGTACCGTCGACATTGGATCCGAGGGTGATCTGTCAATAAACATGAACATCCAACATAAGCATGTTGGATGTTCATAAAGAGGAGTTTCCAGAAATGTTTAGCATGCTTCCATTCACGCAGAGAACTTTTAGATTTGTTCCATTTGTTTTGTTGTTGTTGTTGTTGTTTATTTTTATTATTTATTTTGATTATTTTTTGTTCTGTCGTTGTCTGCTGTCTTTTTTCTCCGATAAATGGCAAAGATGTGGAACTACTTGATGAATAGATAAGCCGTGCACGAGAAGGTTTTGCAAAACAAAACAAAAAAACCCGGTTATGATGCCTCTTCAACCAAGCAGACACTAAACATAATTTTGGCTTGTTAATCTACAAGCTGCAGCATGAAGAATATTCGTTAGTTTTTAAATTAGGAGTACCTACTTTTAACTGCAAGGAAGAGATATATTTGGATGAGCGTCAATATTCCTGGGAGAGAATAAGAAAATTGGCCTAGAACTAGCAAAGAATATTAGTTTATACCAATCGACGAACATGGTGTGGATAAATTGGATTAGTCTATTACACAAGCTCTGAACAAACATCACTGTTGTACAAGAGCTCACGTTGCTTGTCTTAAAGGCCCTGTCCCACTCTGCCGTTTAACGATTCCGTCTACCTCCGTCTAAATATATTTACGTCACTAGACGGTGCCAGACGGTGGCAAATTCAAATTTTGGGGGCTATTAACGGTATGAGAAAAGCATAAGTAACGTCTCAATACGTTTGAGAAACGTCTGCTTAAGTACGAGTAACATCCTCATTCAGCCCAGCTTACGGAACATGGAACGCCCGAGTAACGCCCGCTTAAGCATGAGTAACGAACGAAACGGATGGAAAACGTCTGAAATAAGTGTATCAACATTCAGTTTCCGTCTTATCAAAGGCCAAGCTCCGCCCATCACCTCATCACAACAGTCGTAGCTCGTGGACGGTGCACATCGATCGTTCTGAAATTATATTTTGTTCACACTTCATTTCATCATGCCAGCAAACCAGTGGCGTACCGTGGGCCAACGCAGGGGGGGGGGGGGCACGGAGTGGAAAAGTGTGTGCGGCTGTGCGTGGTGTGTAATAATTATGTATAATGTTCTGTCATAACAATAACAACAGTAATTTCGAAACAAGCTGTCTTCAGGGACGTGAAGCGTTTTTAGATTAGGGGAAAATGACGCATCTCGCTAGATAACACCCTGTTGTTGTTTTTATTTAATTTTGCGAGTGAGTGAAGCGAGAACGCCAAAAATTACAACTTTATTTGCAATTAAAGACGTGTTATTTTGCTATCAAATATTATCGGACCACTATATGATATTTCAGTCATATATCTAGTCATCTCGTTGCCAGTGACTCTGTTTTAGCACGTCCCCTATCTATTGTTTGCCGTCCGAAACCACCATGCTTCTATTACGAGCGAGCGAAGCGAGCGAGGAAACACACACTCTTTTTGATGGTACAAGTAGTAACCCCTTCGGTAAAGTACATTGTGAGCATAAATTATGAAACATCTAAATTATTTATTCGGTCACCTTACTCGCCCAATTCTTTTGCTTTCAAATACCATTAAAGAATTATTATTTAACGAGCGAGCCCAGCTAGCGAGGAAAACTATACGCTTTTTCATTGTAGAAGTGTTATTCCGTCATCGAAATACACTATCTAGGGCTATAAGATATCTGACTAATCTATTCGATCATCTGTATGCAGAATATGAATCCATTTAGGTACCTCGCGAGCTTGTCCGTCTTCCCAACAGCCATGAAAGTCGGAAAACCGGTGAGATTCCGCTCGAGTAACGATGAAAACGGCAAGAGACCGCCAGAGTAACATATGAGTACCGCCATTCGCGATAGGAAGCTGGCCGTTTCAAACTTTGAACATGTCCAAAGTTTTAAAAGGGCTAGCGCCGTCTGTCAACATCTAGATACGTCTGTAAACCAGCTGAAGAACGAATTTAGAAAGTTCATTAAACGTACGCGTTTGTTTCGCCGTGATACATACGCAATGCATATAATAACTAAAACATAAACCTACTTTAAAGCTATTTTTTGAAAGAAAGAAGAGAAAGAAAATAAAAAGACACCCAGATCCGGAAATTTTATTCAGAGCCTATGCCACTGAAAAGATTTTGAAAGGTCTGAATATGCAGCTCGAGAGACTATAAGGGTGTGGTACTCATTCAGACCAAGGTTGTCTAACTTAAACTTGGTGGAAATGCACAGATTAGATAGTTTGTGGTACAACCAAAATGTTCGTTTGAAGACAAAAAAGTTTTTTTTTTTTTTTTTATCATGCATGGTATGAAAGGGGAATTAAAACTTGCAGGATTTGATTCATGATAGCTCAGCTTCAAAGAATTTTTTAGTTAGTTTTGGAGTTTGACATACCCATTAATGATGGAAGAAAATACCTTTCCATTATCAAGGCAATTCCTATAAATAGTTCATGGTCAAATGATGATAGAGATCCTTTTGATCTTTTGAAAGAGAAACTATTGTTGGTTGATAAACATTTCTCTAAGGTTTCATACTCCATTTTTAAGGAATCTGTCCTCCCCCAAAATAAATCGGATAAATGGAACAAGATTTTCAATGTGGATAAGGACAATGACGAATGGTCATCGATTCATAAGATCAACTTTAAACGCACTATTGAGACACAGTTGCGTTCCTTTTACTTTAAATCATTTCACAGAGCCATTGCCACAAACGACTTTCTTTATAAGATAAAAAGGTCTGACACTGAATTGTGTAGTCTATGTGAACGATTACCAGATTCAATTGAACATTTTTTGGATACATTGCGATGTTGTAAAGCCCTTTGGTCTGACCTAGAAAATCATCTTTCACGAAAACTTAAAAAGGGTACTTTTTTCTCAGATTTTTAAAAGAATATTTGGTTGTCCCAAGGATTATCAAAATTCACCTTGTATAAGTTTCTTTCTATTGTGTACCAGATTTCATACATACCGATGCAAATTTAGGAAAGACAAGCCAAACTTTAATGGTCTTATATCTTTGATTACAATTAAGGTTAAATCTGAATATGTAATTGCAGCTAAGCACAACAAGCTAAGCCTTCATTTCAAGAAATTTATCTTTGAGTTGTAATCGTCAGTGATAACTTTTTTACATGCCTGTACATGATGTAATTAGCCAGTTGGCTTTTGTAGTTCTGAGTACCTAATAAAAAAATAATTTAAAAAAAAAATTTAAAAAAGGACAATACTAAGAAAACAGACAAAACAAAACTAAACTAAACTAATAAAAACAGAACAGCAAACAAACAAAAAAAGGTAATATATGCTACTGACTATATCTTATGATATCTTATTTACAGTACGAATGAAAGTATGAACATGATGAAGAGAGAGAGAGACATTATTTAGTGGAATCTCGTTTGCCATGTGACAAGGGTTCTTTGAAAACTCCGTTTCCTAGATCAAGGGACCTTGGTTGATTGCTGAAAAATTGTTCAGCTGTTGTTCAGGATATTGGTACTCATGGTGGTCACCCAGTTCAATTCCAGAGTCCAAAACATAGTAGTCATCACCGTCGGTGTTACCATTATACGTCGTACCGGATCTGCCCTTTCGACATTGTTTCTCTACGACTTCCCCAGGAACGTTGCAATTGTTTTCGCCCGCGTTTACAATTCGTTCTAAGTCATCAACAAGACCGAGGGTTTGGTATTCGTTTCCAGTTTCCTGTCCATTTTCAAAAGCATTCCCCTTCGTTGTCGTTCTGGTCTTGCTATTTGCTGAGTTGAAATATTCTTCACTGCCGTGCACAAGTGTGTTGTAATGGACTTCGTCGGACAAGACTGAGACCGCTCCATAAGTGTTTTCTAGAAGTTGCACCTGATGACCAGTTGTGTTACCGA
This sequence comes from Echinometra lucunter, assembly GCA_029962745.1. Lineage (NCBI taxonomy): Eukaryota > Metazoa > Echinodermata > Echinoidea > Camarodonta > Echinometridae > Echinometra > Echinometra lucunter. The sequence continues at coordinate 22,706,785 of CM057170.1, forward strand.
AGGAGCGATCCAGATCGTCACTGTTAAAGGGTTCCTCAGGGTAGTGGTATTCATGATAATGACCAAGTTCCTCTCCCGAGTGCAGGACTTGGTAGTCTTCCCTGGTGGTGTTGTCACACTTCGACAGGGTTTTTGTGGATATTTCCCTTTGATCCGATTTGCTAACGATTTCTCCTAGAACGTTGTAATTATTTGTGTCGATGTTTTCAAGGCGTTTTGAATCCTTTTCATCTAGCATGTCAAGAGGACAAAGTGTAAGGTACTCGTCTTTATCCTCTTGTTCAATTCTACTGGTTTCCTTTGGATTGGTTCTGTATTTGCTACTTGTTAGGTTGATTACTGATCCATTTTCATGCACCAATGTGTTGTAATGATCTTCGTCGGACAAGACTGCGGCGGTGCCGTAAGTGTTCTCATGCAGTTGTTCCTCATGAGCACTGTTGTCACGATTCAGATGGTCATCGGTTTCTCTGAAGGGACATTCCGCCCCTAGTTGCCCATTGTTGCCTTTACCACCACGATCTTGTAGAGTAAAATAGTCTTGACCACTGCCTTTGTTTTCTTCGGACTCCGAGACCGCATTGGTTGTTGAACCACTGTTCAAGGGTTCCTCAGGGTAGTGGTACTCGTCTTCAGTCTCTTGTGCAGTTCTGCTGCTTATCTGTAGATTTTTTTTGTATCTGCTACTTGTTAGGTTGATCATTGATTCATTTCGATGCACCAATGTGTTGTAATGGTCTTCGGCAGACAAGACTACGGCAGTGCCGTAAGTGTTCTCGAGCAGTTGCTCCTTATGGGCGATGGTATCACGACTCAGATGGTCATCGGTTTCTCTGAAGGGACATTCCGCCCCTAGTTGCCCATTGTTGCCTTTACCACCACGATCTTGTAGAGTAAAGTAGTCTTGGCCACTGCCTTTGTTTTCTTCGGACTCCGAGACCGCATTGGTTGTTGAACCACTGTTCAAGGGTTCCTCAGGGTAGTGGTACTCGTCTTCAGTCTCTTGTGCAGTTCTGCTGCTTATCTGTAGATTTTTTTTGTATCTGCTACTTGTTAGGTTGATCATTGATTCATTTCGATGCACCAATGTGTTGTAATGGTCTTCGGCAGACAAGACTACGGCAGTGCCGTAAGTGTTCTCGAGCAGTTGCTCCTTATGGGCGATGGTATCACGACTCAGATGGTCATATGTCTGCTCGTCGGTTTCTCTAGAAGGGCTTTTCTCCCGAAGTTGCCCATTATTGTCTCCAGCAACAGGTCTTTTTGGAGCAGAGTAATCTTGACCTCTCCCCTTGTTGCCTTCGGACTCAGAGATCGCATTGGTTGTTGTGACACTGTTCAAGGGTTCCTCAGGGTAGTGGCACTCATGATAATCACCAACTTCTTTTCCAAAGTGCAGGACATGGTAGTCATCGCTTATTCTATTCCCATCTTTAAATGTATTTGTGGATATTTCCGTCTTATCTAGTTTGCAAACGCTTTCTCCTTGACCTTTGGAATTGTTATCACCTGTGTTTTTAAGGCACTTTGAATTCTTGTCATCAATAGGGCTAAAAGTTTCGTCTACGATTTCAAGGCTTTTCGAATCATTTTTATCAAGAGGATTAAGAATATGGTACTCGTCTTCAGTCTCTTGTGCAATTCTGCTGCTTATTTGTGGATTGCTCTTGTATCTTGTATTGTATCTGCTACTTGTTAGGTTGATCACTGATTCATGTCGATGCACCAATGTGTTGTAATGGTCTTCGGCAGACAAGACTACGGCAGTGCCATACGCGTTCTCGAGCAGTTGCTCCTTATCGTGACCACTGCAACTAGGGGCACGGCTCAGATGGTCATACGTCTGGTTGTCGGTTTCTATAGGAGGGCTTTTCTCTACTATTTGCCCATCATTGTCTCTACTAACGGGTCCTTTAAGAGCAGAGAAGGCTTGATTTCTCCCCGTGTTTTCGTGGGACGCCGAGACCGCATTGGTTGTTGTGACACTGTTCAAGGGTTCCTCAGGGTAGTGGTACTCATGATAATCACCAACTTCTTTTCCAGAGTGCAGGACATGGTAGTCATCGCTTATTCTATTCCCATCTTTAAATGTCTTTGTGGATATTTCCGTCCGATCTAGTTTACAAACGCTTTCTCCTTGGCCGTTGGAATTGTTATCGCCTGTGTTTTTAAGGCATTTTGAATTCTTGTCATTAATAGGGCTAAAAGTTTCGTCGACGTTTTCAAGGCTTTTCGAATCATTTTTATCAAGAGGATTAAGAATATGGTACTCGTCTTCAGTCTCTTGTGCAATTCTGCTGCTTTTCTGTGGATTGGTTTTGTATCTGCTACTTGTCAGGTTGATCACTGATTCATTTCGATGCACCAATGTGTTGTAATGGTCTTCGGCAGACAAGACTACGGCAGTGCCATACGCGTTCTCGAGCAGTTGCTCCTTATTATGAGCACTGCAACTAGGGGCACGGCTCAGATGGTCATACGTCTGGTCGTCGGTTTCTATAGGAGGGCTTTTCTCTACTAATTGCCCATCATTGTCTCTACTACCGGGTTCTTTCAGAGCAGAGTAGTCTTGATCTCTCCCCGTGTTGTCGTGGGACTCCGAGACCGCATTGGTTGTTGAGCCACTGTTCAAGGGCTCCTCAGGGTAGTGATACTCGCTAAAATCACCAACTTCTTTTCCGGAGTGCCGGATGTGGGGGTCCATGCTGATTGAAGTGTTGGTTTCAAATGTCTTTGCTGGCATTTCCTTCGCATTATGTTTGTCTATGGTTTGTCCTATGCAATAGTTGTCCTTCATATATTCAAGACACTTTGAAAGATTCTCATGAACAGTACAATGGGTTTGGTACTCGTTTTCAGGATCTTGGGCACCTTGATCAGATATATTATTTGAATTGGTTCTTTCCCTGCTCCTTGTCTTAGAAGAGTCAGAAGAGTCTTCTGCTGCTTCTTTCTGAAGATGACAATTCGACCCTCCTGGATCAACAAGAGATGAGGAAGGATAGTTTGCGGTCAGGTCACTGCTGAAGCGCACGTCCCTGATTACGTCAGGTTGATCTGTGTCAACGCCATTAGTAGAAAAGGCAGCATTGGTGTACATATTACCACTGATGTGTTTTCCCAAATCCCGAGTTGGTCCACATAGTTGTTCGATCCTGTTTGGGATTCATGATTTAAAATTATAAGAAAGATTTGTCACATAAATTCGTTCTTCTTTCAATGTAACCATTAATTTAATAAAAATAAAGTTATGTGAAAGCTTGGTTCATATTTGTTTTTGTTGTTTTTTTTTGTTTCGAAAAAAATTTCAGTCTGTAATATATTTTGTTCATTTCAGTTTAAAATGCAACTTTTAAACATTCGTTTAGCATGTTTAGCATTTGTTAAACATACCGACATCGCTGTCTTTTAGTTCACAGTATCTGATGTCAATGATGTGCAATTACGAAAAATACGTGGTGGAAGACGTGAAATACATGAGATAAATGGGCAATTTAAAGACTTGTATGAAAAGAAATGATTTCATGAAAAATATTTGCCAATAAAGAATTCCACCCATACCTTAACCTTATCAAGCGAACTTAATCTTGAACCTTATTTGAACAATCTTAGCTCCTTTTACGGTGATCCAAACATGTCTGGTAAATGATATCAAATGAACCGGTTTTCTTGTCCTTTCACAACACTTTAACAGCAGCCGAATTTTTAAACAGTTTTATGAATAAATCATTTCATATCATTAATACTGACAACTATCCCGATACCACTTGATTCTTCAAATCAGATATTGAATTCCCAATATTCACCACATCACGAATCAACTTAAACAAAAAAAATTACATACCATGATTGATAATTAGTGATCTCTTTTTTTTTAAATTTGCGTTTATTAACGCTTAACACTTGGCCTGCTGAATCAGTTTTTAGAGAATAAAATAATGACAATGGTTCTTTTGATATTTTCTTTAAATTCTTATGTCCTTTGTTCAGCCGTTGATGCTAATGATTACTAAATATCGCTCAAGTATCCTAGCCATTTTCAAGTTCCCTGGTTAACTTGTAAAGGAGAAAACTATTTATTACAATTGTTTAATTTCCTTGTATGATTGTGACGATAGTGGACAGTGGTTGGCAGAGGGTTAATTGAGATTACGTTACCTGCAGCGGCGATATACAACCAAGACGACTGCTATGACTAAGACCAGTAGAAAAACGGTGATTATGACCACGGATACTGTGGTTGCATCGTTACCACCTGCATGCAAGTAATAATGATTATCAACACGATTAAAAACAAAACAAAGCATGATGACAGAGATGTATACCAGTCCAGTGTGTTGTGCCTTGTGTTTTCACACAAGAGTCAATTCGTAACAAATTAAAGGAGTAGTCCAGACGATTTCATTAAAATCACACTATAAAGCTTAAAATTCACGCTAACAGATAATGTTACTTTCATTTATCAAAGTGATTTCTGTGATTTTTAAATCCCGATTAAGTGTTGGCTTTTTTACTCTGAATAATTGAGTTTCCCACCGAAACCCAAATATGGTCATTGGTCGTGTGAGGTAGGCGATGCATTTGCACTGCACATGCGCACTTATTCTCTGCACATTCTCTATGCAAAATGCCGATATGTCTAGCTTTTGGGTGTACAAATAACACCAGTTCTGTTCCAAAGAGATTTTTTGCAATCCCGAATCCCCTGACGGAGGGAGAGGTGTGCCTGATGGATTAATGATACTAGAACGGACAAATTCGACTTCAAAACTTAGAAATTTTCGAAGTTAAAGAAAGTGTGCGAAGACTATTTTGAGCCGGAATGTCGTACAGGCATATCGCTTGCATCGCCTGGCCTGCCTGCGGTGCATCAGCTACGTCACTGGGCCCGGGTGCGAACTGTATTGTGGATGAAAATGGGCTCGTACTTCTGTTTATACAAGTTAATTGTTGATTACTCGGTAATCCTAGGTATGTCGTGTAAAGTAAGACATTTTCTAGCTGCTGATTTTTTTTCTCTCTTTTTATGATCCATGCTTTACAGAAATCGCCTAGACTTCTCCTTTAATGTCTTATATCGGAGTCACACCGCCAAACCGACCCAATACCGACTCCAAACCGATTAGTTCATGGCCATTATGGGTAATGAAATTTTGTTGTTCGGTTGGTTGTCGTTCTTGGGCCCGTTTCTCGAAACCGTCATAACTCTAACTTATCGGACAATCCATTGAAACGTGTGTTATAGAATTAACATGCGTTTCTATGGGATGTCCGTGAACTCAACTCATGACGGTTTTGTGAAACGGGCCCTGGTGTCGGACTCGCACGTGTGACTGGTGTAGTCATTATCGACTGAAACAAACATGATGTGCCCATTATTCTGCGCTTTTCACTGTGTGTCTTCAGATATATGTGTGGGCTCACATGAATAGTTACATCAAATCAGAACATTAGAAATTGGTGGCCTTCTTAGTTAAAGAAAAACACAAAAAAGAACCTACACTTCAAAATCGCAACATCAAACTGACTCTCAGCACCGACTGCGCCAGAGCATAATTCTCAAATGGGAGATTTACTAATTACATGTCTAGGTTTCTTTAACAATTTCCATTAAACTATATCTACTATTGATAGATTCATGTGAAAGAAGAATTACTTAGTAATGATTAAGAGCAGAAAATAATTATTATGATTATTGTCTTGTTTTTGTTTGTGTGTAATATACAGAGGAACTCCGTTTGTCTGTTGTTTAATATCGTTGCATACTACACGTTAGCTCTTTTACTGGGTTGTATGTATATCCGATGTGTTTTCAAACTCAAATTCTGTGCAGTTACAGTTGTCGCTGTCAGTGGCGGCGATTTCATGTAACGGGTGGGGGACGGAAACACCGAAGGTTACCGCCGAAAATATGTTTCGAGAAGTGGAAGGGGGTGATCGTTATTATACGAGCGAGCGAAACGAGCGAGCTAAAAACAACCGCCAAAAATAATGAAAGAAGCCTCGTTTTGCCATCAAAATAGACTCTAGGCCTATAAAATATTTAAGTGGTTGGCCTAAATATGGTCACCTGACTCAAAAAAGAAAAATAAAAATATTAAGTTTTAAAAATCGAGGGGGCGATCCCCCTCGAAAAAATCAAGGGGGGAGGGGCATGTCCCGCCCCTCCCCCGGGATCGCCGCCTGTGGTCACTGTAGATTAACCCATCCAAAGAAACTTCCGTGCCAAAAATCAGGACTTCTTTAAGTGTCGTTTGGGGATTTTCCGTCGTTGTGACATTAACGGTTGTACATAATAACCTGGTATCTTCAATTCCCGTTACTGAGATAAATTGATATCTCAAGTATGTATCTGCAACTGTTGATTTTGATTACCTTCTTGTTTTCCTTGGCTTGGAAATTTCGAAGTCGGAGTTGTCTGGGTGATGCCTACCACTGTTGTTTCCACCGTTACAGTACTAGTTGATCGCTGTATTGTGGTGGGTGACCACGACAGCGTTTTCGAATCCGACTTAATTGAAGTCGGTGTTCCTGCAGAGGTGTGAGATGACGAGGTCACCGATGACGTCATGTCGGACGTGGAAGTAGGTACATCGGTAATTTCATGTCTGTTTGTAGCGGTCATTGCCGTCGAGTCACTTGTGGAAGGCGGTGAAGACGGCCGACTTGTGTTCGCAGTTGGTTTCAAGGTTGTCAGGTGGGAGTCTGAGTTTTAGGTTAAAAAAAAAAAAAAAAACCCGCATATTCATCAATATTGAATTTGTCATAATCCGCCTGGCCGGAAGGGCTTTATAACTCATATGCTTTAACACATAGTTAACGTCCTTCTGGCTCTGAACAGACGACATCATCCCTGTCATCTAAAATTACTAAAGATGTACCTTGAAATCCCCATATCAACATGATCAAACATAGCTTAGCGAAAAGTTACGGCACGAAAGACGCGTGTACAAGGCATCAGCATTCCGGACGCATCTCTCTTTTGCCGCTCCGTTCCGTCACACTACCTCATCGTAAGCTGATGATGAAGAGAGTGCAATGTATGTAGGATATGATTTCAAAACAACCGGCTCACATGGCCACTGGATTAGATTTAGATTAATCCACTAGTGTGATCATCATACAGTTATTATCTTACATTTTAAGCATTTTGTAGCTACAGCTCTTTAAACTGGATCGCCGGTTAAAAATGAAATGGCACTGCAGCGTAATTTGTCTATCACGAATTATCCAAAGTGCTATGCTATGGGTTTCTGTCTTATGAACTATAATGAAATATGAAACTTTTTATCTTGGGGGGAGGGGCTAGATAGTCCACATGCTTCAGGAATCCAAACAAGGGCTATTTACTTACCTGTTGCTAAATGCAATCTTTCATAAACCTTGATGTTGTCAATGTATATCCACGGGGTTTTCCGTTTTTTCAGACTCACCGCTGTAAATGATATCTTTGAAAATATAAGGGATAATAATAAAAGCAAAATATGTAGTTGATTATCTATGGGACTGGCCATAAGCCTCATTCACAACTCTTCATACTTTCAAAATTGGGCAATAGCGTGCAAGGCGTACGATACGCTATTGTACGATATTGTTGAGCCATAATATTTAATCCACAAATGAGAACTTTCACGAATAGGCCCTAACTAATGACAGTAACACCTCAGAGAAACTTTAATTCAATGGTAAATTTAAAAACATTTTCCTTTGGGGATTAAATATGTGAGAAAAAAAGATAAATGTCGTACGAGACGTACACTTTGCACGAAATAGCCCAATTCATGACTCCGTATCATGCCTTTACAGATTAAGGAATAAAGATTGTCTAAAAATGATATCAGTCATCGATTCAAAAACATTCTTAATGTTCTTTTATCAGTATTTTTATCATCATTTTTGTTGTTGTCGCCATTATTATTATTATTATTATTATTATTATTATTATTATTATTATTATCATCATCATCATTATCATCATCATCATCATTAATATCATGAGCAGCAGATATGGTAGAAGCATCATTAAGGTTTCTCATAATGACTGCACTTTGCGAGAGAGCATTAAGCAAACATACCTTCATCGTACATAGACACGAAATGTTGATCCGTGCAGTCACATTGAACACTTGTTTTTTTGTTTTTCCCCTATTAGTGAATGACTTTTCAACAGCCCCATCATCACAAACCGAGATGTCAAGACGTCCAATAAAGATGTAATAACTGAATTCCATAAACCCGCTGGATGCATGAAACACCGGAGGAAGGGAACACATCACCTCATCCCCTTTGCTATTCGATTCGTTAAAAATGGCTTTATAAGAAAAGCCCCCTGTGGAGTGCAAATATCAATTGAGAAGAAATAGACAAGACGTAAACATTGTGTACCTCTCGCAGAATGTTCATCATAGCGTTCACAGAAATGATTAAAAAGGGCGTACCCCCCTTAAAGCTATGAACGAATCGCAGAATATACCCCCTCTTTGGAAACTGAGGACTTATTTACTCAGAAATTTTCTTTTCAGGGAATTTCTGAGTAGAAAGGCATTCCCCCTTATAAAAATAAGAAACAAATGACCCTCGTCCTCGCCCCATCTCTTTTCCATGCTCGTTTGTTCTCTTGACATTTTCTTTTTCTGAATTGGGTCCTTTTTTGCAAGAAACGAACGTCAGAATACTTTAATCATGCTGAGAAGTTCTGGGCCCCGTTTCATAATTCTTTTATCACTAACAACTGCCATATTTCTATGACAAATTCGCTTTCAGCCAATCAGATGCAAGGATTTCAGTAGCTTATAATAGTTATTGCAACTTGTTATTGATAGCAGGTTTTATGAAACGGGGCCCTGGAGAGATGGATGTTGTGATTTCTGCAGTAAAGTGATATTTTTGTCAAATTATTCATACCATTTTCAGTCTCCTTGTATTGTTTGTTCGTTTGTTTTTGTTTCGTTTTCTAATGAAACAAATAGTTCTCTCAAAAACATAAACCAGAAAAGGACCCAGTTTTTCTTTGCTGAGTGAGTAGGCAAAAGAAATGAGACGCAATATTGAATATTTCCTTAAAATCAGGCTGTTGGATTTTTTTAATGAAGGGGTGTTGGTTTTATTTCGTTGTTTGCTTGTAACTTTGCTTTTAATTTGCTTTGTATTTTTTTGAAATACTGTTGCATAAGTTTTATTTATTCTAAAACAAGTTACTTTATGAAAATATAGAGTAAGAGAAACTTGAAGAAAACGAAACAAAAAGAATTATTTTTTAATATATTCTGGGTACGTGATTTAATGAAGATGCATGCCAGTATGAAAACATGGCCAACCTCTATGCATACGAACTTTTGCAGATGGTAATCTTTAGTAACCTGACAATAAGCGTGAAAAAGTGGGCCCCATATATATTCTGTGATTATGAAAATCAGAATAGGATATTCCTTGTGTAATTCATGTATAAATATCACACTTGTTTGTTTGCAGTGGAGTCCTCCTGTGAATGGTAAAGAGGAATCTAGAAGAATACTTTGCAATCACACTTGTTTGTTTGCAGTGGAGCCCTTCTGTGAATGGTAAAGAGGAATCTAGAAGAATACTTTGCAGGTAAGAGGCAAGTCGATGAAGGAGATCTAGATCAGTTAGACCAACATTTACAAGTAGCTACTAAACAATCAGCAGCTCTGCCTATACTCGAGCGAAAGTAAGAATTCATGTGGAATAACTTTGTGCACACTGACAGTCAGAAAACAATAGAAGGGAATTGAACTAATGTGTATATGTATGTATTTCAACGCTTTTGTATCGGCTATATGCACGGAAATGATACACAAAACTAGAAATATGAAGCAATTTGAAAATCTGACTGTCTGAGGGATATACTAACTTAAGACATGGCGCTTACGTATAACATGTATAACATACCAAAAGGGAATTGAGAAGTCGAGGAAAACATGCTATAGTTCGATGAGTCATGGGAGTCAACGGGCGGGGGACGGGGGGCATGTCCCCCCCCCCCCCCCCCCCCCCACTTTTTGGGGATCACAAGTATTGAAGTAGACAAAAGACCCTGTAAATATGCACCGAATTGCATTATTTCAAGCAAGAAATGCAAAAAGGAGGGGAACACCCCCATCCCACACCCTTCTCCCTCGCCCGCTTCGCGAGCTCGGGCTTGGTCACTTCGTTCCCTCGCTAATGGTCCCCCCCCCCCACTTCTCAGGACTGGTTGACGCCCTTGCGATGAGTAATCTCGGTAATATAAGCATCTAAAGAGAAATTTACAGAGATATCTTAAATTGCGAAAATCCATTTTCTTACATGTTTGTTCAAAGAGATTTTCACGTTCCCATTTACCCTTATCATCTTGAGCTTGAGTAATGCCGCAGTCATCGTCAGAAAAGTCACAGGACCAATCTGGAAATAAAAAAGAAATCATTATATAACACCATGCAATTCAATTCAATTCAATTCATTTTATTCAACCATGTAAAAAAGGAAGTTTACAATGCAATGGAGAAATAATACAAAACGTAATCATAAACAAAAGCCATTAGAGGCAGCATAGTAAAGATATGCTTGATAGGGGCTACCAAAAGAAAAATAAAATCTTGTGAACTGGCGCCCCTTTACAAAATGACAAGATATACAATACAAAAAATCAGTCACTATATTCATTACGGCAATAAAAATCACACATAGGCACATAAAAACCTCATATGCAGACATAGGCACATGAAAAACCTCATATGCACACACCTATTTTTGTAAAGCGCTTAATAGACACGTCTAAGAGATGTATTAAGCGCTTTATGAATGCAGAGTATTTTTTGATAGATGCCAATTGCCCCCCCCCCCCGAAAAAAAGAAAAAAATATATAACTTTATCTAAAATATAATTTTACAAACTATTTCGAGCATGACTGTACGTTTGCACTAAAGTAGTCGTAGAATGCCAAAGCCCTACGGAAAATCGATGGCCGAGGTGTACTCATCGGTAAAGAACTTTCAACCCAGTGAAATAATGTAGTTGAAATAGCAAATCTCGGCTGTTATGGGTATTTTTTTTTACACCAACCTGCATTTCATTTTGTAAGATCTTGCCTTTTCTTTGAAAAGGTGCAAATACAGGACAGTGACATGTTGCCATCCGTGGGCTTAAGTTGGGCAAAGTAACAAAGGCGGTCTCACAAATGGTCTTCATCGATATTCTTGACATAAAATATGAGAGCATTTCATGGGCCATCTTTGTAATTCGATATTATTACGTTCTCCCTCATGGGTATAACAGTTACTGACGAAAGCGTTTTTTCCCCTTTGGAAAGCGTACAGTAATTAATAAATTACTCTCATTCCTTTACTTCTTTTCTCACGAAGTGCCTATACTGACTGTGTAATTATCTAACATACGTGTCTCTGAAAAGAACATTGCTATAAAACCTAAAATTAAGAAACTTTGAAAAGGAAACCAAAGTTAGTAGTAGTAGTAGTAGTAGTAGTAGTAGACTTTATTGGATATCTTGTTTAGCACAAGGCTAATCATCCACAAAGTCTATTGCAAAGTTTTTCAAGTTTTCCCGTCAGTAACCGGAAAAATGACTTTTGCCTGATAAATATGCATCGTGTTAAAGATTCTTCTCTTAAATATGAATTATGTTATGATTTTGCAACTCGTGAATAAATATGAACGGTTTAACTGAGTAATATCAAAAATAGTTTTTGCATAGAATAATCCAATGACCTTAAATTACAATTAAACTAAATAGACAATAATTTTTTTAAAAAGATGGGGGAAAATTAGAACAAAAAAAACAAACAAAAAAATGTGATCTTTCACGGTGTTCTTTTTCATCAGTCAACATTTTTCCTTCAGTTTTGAACAGAAATTAAGTCCATATTCATAACCTAAGGTCCTTCGACATGTCCCTGCACTTCGGACCGACTGCCGACACCAGTGAAAGCAAAAAGTGGTTCAGTCAAATTGGTTTTTACGTTGATCGATGCTGTCGAACGCATCGACATTGCAAGTTTAAAATTGTTACGATTCGGCTGTCCCTTGCTCCATGGTCACAAATGTTTGTTTTTTTTAATCGTATAAAAGAAGAGAAAATTCTCATTTTCAAAAAAATTGTCATTATTCGATTGTCCTTTGCTCCGTTGTCACAAATATACAAATTTCTTTCAGCGAGGAATAATTTTTATAATTATTTTATTATATACTATGAAATGAGTAATAACCCATTTTTTCTCACGATACTGCTGGGGAATGTTGGGCTCATTTAAAAGAAATACTCTGTATATAAGGTGACAATCATCATATACCTGGCTTTCTCGCTCCAGTTGATCCCACGACTGTGATACTCAAGATAAGGAAAAGGGGTCCAGAGTAGTCCATTCCTGATAATCCTATCTACGAGTTATTCCTCTCTGGAGAGCTACTGTAACGTTTCAAGACATTTCATTCTTGTGTTACAGTAAAATTATGACTTGGATTGAGGAAATAGGTTTATATGGAAGAAAAAAAAACATCGTTGCTCTGCCTCACGGATGGGATTGATTTCACCGCACTTATCGTCCCAATGATATATCAATATTATTGTTGAGAGGCGTATACATAGCAACATCAAACTTGGCTTGGGGGGGGGGGGGGGGGGGAATTTCTAGCATTCAATTTTGGAATTCAGTTTTACGAGACACGTGCTACGTTATGATAATAACTTTCCGACTCATGCCCATAAGACGATCCGAAATCACGTAATTTTAAAAGTGGTTTTGTGATGACCTAATTTTCAATGATATTCTCACTTACTTGAAAAACTTTTTTTTTTTGGTAAAAAGGTGGATTTTTTTTCAAGGGAGGGGGGGGGGGGGATTACTCATTACACAGCCCCTTAAACGGGAAAGTCTCATTGATGCAATATTTGTTGAACATTAAGATAGAAGCAACATTCGACGAGAAAGAAAGAGAATGAAAGGAATATGAAAAAGGAAAAGGGTGGGAAGAAAACGGATGGAAAGTTTCACTACGACTAGACTGTATCAAGGAGGTACTACTTAACAGTACGTCCTTGACTATTATCACCATGGTGATTACATGAAGTCGTTCAGTTTCACAAGCGGAATAAACAACCTTTACAATAGAGATCCTGATAGGACGTGTCTGATATCATAAAGGAAAATGGTACTTTACATGAAAATGGTACTTTATACATCTCCCTGATTGTGAAATCTGAAATCTAATCAACGTGATCCAAGTACATTTCAATCCTCTTAATGACATTTGAAGTGGCTTTGTGCATTACTGAGGCATTTCCTTTCAGTTGTGTTGGCTCAGTAGGTAGAGCGTCCGCCTCACAATCGGGAGGTCGCGGGTTCGAACCCCGGCCGCGTCATACCAAAAGACGTTAAAAGATGGGAGTTGCTGCTACCTTTTTGGCGTTCAAGAATTGAAAAGGATAGAGCAACGTCGATCTGGCGCTGCTCAGTGGCTGCCGGGCCCACGATTAATTGGGCAAAAAAGAATTTCCTTTCTCGGACATAAAATTTGGAGGAGGAGGAGGAGTTTCGAGGATTTCTCTAGTACATTCTATTACGCAGGATAAGGTACATAATAAAAGAAAGCTTTTCCAAAATCGATTTAAGAATTATGAAAATTTATTTTGTTCCACTTGTATTTCCAGTCAATTAGCATCTAAATGAAATCTTATTACGTGTGGCTGTAAAATTATACAAAGATGGGCCATCTGCATCTTTACAGCTCCTTATGCATAAATCTGATGACGTAAAAGCAATTATTGTTAATATGAGATATGAATATATATTCATTAAGCCAAATATACTTAATAACGCATATTTACAATATTTACGCTGGTTGCTATCTACAATTGCAGAGTATTGCAAGGTAATACAAACGGTTCGAAGAGCATACCTAGCATAATAAAGAGAAATAGGGGACAAAAGTTTAGTAGCCATGAAATTAAGTTATAAAATTAATGTTAATAGAGATGTGAATATATTTTCCTGAAACGAAATATACTGAATTATGCATATTCACAATATTTGCGCTGGTTACAATCTGCAATTGCGCAGTATCACAAGGTAATACAAACGATACGAAGAACTGAAATTTACCAATACACCTATCAAGAGAAATAGGGAACAAGGAGATGACATCATGAACATGACAAAAGAGTAGTGCTGAAAGGGAAGAACAATATATCCGGTATTACAGAAATCGTTGAGATTTTTTTAAACATGTTTTAAAGCAAAAAGAAATTGCATGGCATATACAGCTTAAAAGCAATAAGTTATATAGGATTAGATTGTACAATGTGATATCGAACAATGAAGGAAGAACGTTTACCGAGAAGAAATTTGATCACACCCTGATCAACAGGAAGCAGACAATGCCGTATAAATAATATTTTCTCCAGTAGATCATTACTGTAAAAAGTGGGAAGGGGGATACCTTCCTTTTCTTAATAAATAATTGAGGGAGATTGATTTTGCAAGGGATTTGTAATATCTTGAGCGAATTAAACTCAAGTATATGCTGAATATAATAAGTTGGAACCAACATTTTTTCTTTCTCTTTTTATTCGTATGTGGTTTCTTTTTCAAACCTACTTTACAAAACTTAATGCAACATACAATAAACATTGTCAAAGTACAGTAAAATACAGAATTTAGCGTAAATGAAGTCACAAAGAAGCATGCAACATAATCATAGCTTGCCGGCTTGACAACCCTTTCATTTTCATTTCAGCATTGCATGGGTAGCCCGAAAAGCAGATTAGACAATCAAATATAATTTGACAAGCTGCTAAAATCGGATGAGTGACAATCTGCAGCTGTAAGCTAACTGTTTCTTAGAGCTTCTTTAAAAGAGTAAATACCCCATGAGTAAAATATTTAAAATACTAGTACGTAAAGTAAGGGAGTACATGTATATCAACAAAGTAATCAATGTAAAAAAAAGTGCAATAAAAGTTAAGAATAAGATTTTGACAATTTTTGTCACTTTACAATCACAGTCGTCCCCAGCTTCTCGCTTATCTTGTGACAACGCTTCTTTGATCGGTCCTTTTCTCTTCTCACTGACCATGGTGACGTTAAGATTACGGTTGAGATGATCCTACGTCTGCTCGTCGGCATCTCTAGAAAAGCTCTCCGACCATAATTGCCCATTACTGCCTCTGTCACATCTTCCGTAGTAGTCATGATCCTTCCCTTGGTTTCCTTTTCCCCGTGAGACCAAGTTAGTTGTTGAACCATTGTTCAATGGTTGATCAGGGAAGTGGTACTCATGATAATCGCCAAATTCCTTTCCCGAGTGTAGGATGTGGTAGTCATGGTGTTTGCACTCTCGGATGTCTTTGGGTCTATTGCATTCCGATCTAGGTAGTCAACAGTTATTCCTAGGACGTTGTAATTGTTTTCGTCCATGTTATCATGGAGTTTTAACTCCTTCTCATCAACAGGGCTAAGTGTTTGGTACTCGTCTTCAGTATCTTGAGCACCTTTTGAAGCAGCTTTCTTTAGATTTGTCATGTCTTTGCGTTTTCTTTGATTGTCTTCTGCTTCGCTTTCACGCACCAGTGAGTTGTAATAGTCTTCGTCGGACAAGACTGCGGCAGCGCCATAAGTGTTCTCGTGCATTTGTTTCTGATGACCATTAATGTTATCACTGTCACGAATCAGATGGTCATAAGTTTGTTCATCGTCACGTCTAGAAGATCTCTCCGTCCGTAGTTGCCCATTACTGCCTCTGTCACATCTTCCGTAGTAGTCATGATCCTTCCCTTGGTTTCCTTTTGCCCGTGAGACCAAGTTAGTTGTTGAACCATTGTTCAACGGTTGATCAGGGAAGTGGTACTCATGATAATCGCCAAATTCCTTTCCCGTGTGTAGGATGCGGTAGTCATCCTTAGTGGTGTTTGCACTCTCGGATGTCTTTGGGTCTATTCCATTCCGATATAGGTTGTCAACAGTTATTCCAAGGACGTTGTAATTGTTTTCGTCCATGTTATCATGGAGTTTTAACTCCTTCTCATCATTAGGACCAAGGATTTGGTACTCGTCTTCAGTATCTTGAGCACCTTTTGAAGCAGCTTTCTTTAGATGTGTCATGTCTTTGCATTTTCTTTGATTGTCTTCTGCTTCGCTTCCACGCACCAGTGAGTTGTAATAGTCTTCGTCGGACAAGACTGCGGCAGCGCCATAAGTGTTCTCGTGCATTTGTTTCTGATGACCATTAATGTTATCACTGTCACGAATCAGATGGTCACAAGTTTGTTCATTGTCACGTCTAGAAGATCTCTCCGTCCGTAGTTGCCCATTACTGCCTCTGTCACATCTTCCGTAGTAGTCATGATCCTTCCCTTGGTTTCCTTTTGCCCGTGAGACCAAGTTAGTTGTTGAACCATTGTTCAACGGTTGATCAGGGAAGTGGTACTCATGATAATCTCCAAATTCCTTTCCCGTGTGTAGGATGCGGTAGTCATCCTTAGTGGTGTTTGCACTCTCGGATGTCTTTGGGTCTATTCCATTCCGATCTAGGTTGTCAACAGTTATTCCAAGGATGTTGTAATTGTTTTCGTCCATGTTATCATGGAATTTTAACTCCTTTTCATCATTAGGACCAAGGATTTGGTACTCATCTTCAACACCTTGTGCACCTTTGGTAGCAGTTTTCTTTGGATTTGTCATGTCCTTGCTTCTTCTTGGATTGAATTCTGCTTCACTTTTGCGCTCTAACGTGTTGTAATGGCCTTCATCGGACAAGACTGCTACTGTGCCGTAAAAGTTCCCACGCAGTTGTTCTTGATCGTTAGTACTTTTCACATAGCGGTTCAGATGATCATAAGCTTGCTCTACCAAAATATTACTGTCCTCTGCACGTTGCTGCCCAACATTTTCCATGATATCACCTGGCCTTACTCCCTTCTCGTTGTCATGGTTGTTATGCGTTGATCCATCCAGTTTTTTTAGATCAGTGTATTTTTCTTCTCTTAAAGCAGAAGGATCTTTCGCTTCATAGGCGATGTATCCATCCACCTGAAAGTGAGAACTAGATCTTCCAGGATTGGTCAGAGATGATGATGGATGTGGAGGCTCCAGCTCGTTGCTGAAACGTACGTCTCTTATTACGTCAGGTTGATCTGTGTCAACACCACTGACAGAAAAGGCAGCGTTTTTGTACCTATTGCCACTGGGTTTTTTATCGAATTCTGGAGCACAGTTATTCTGCCTTGCCATTCTGTTGATATCAAGAACATAGGAAATTTTTTTCATTGTTCATGTTATTACCTGGAAATGCTATTTAAATGATCTATCTGAAGTGATATCCATACACAATTTTAGTAGGTAAATTATATTTCTTTGAAAATAATGACAAAAATGATAATAATAATGATAATAACAACAGTAATAATGATTATGATAACTACAATAATAATGATTATGATGATGATGATGATGATGATGATGATAATAATACTGATAATAATAATAATAATAATAATAGTAATAATAATAATGATAATGATAATAATAATAATTTCGTTTCCTTGTGATTCTTTCCTTTTGTGTGTGTGTGTGTGTGTGCTAGTGTGTTTTGTTTGTTAATAACGTTTACGTGCTTGTTTCTGTTTTCGTATTTGGTGTGCGTGTTATAATTCTGGTGGTACAACATATTTACATAGTATGAAAGGAATATCAATCTTGATCTTTCTCTAATCTAAAGACTCTTGTAAATACTATACATAATAAATTCCCCGCCCCTATCAAAATACCCCGGCGCTGCCCCTGGCGTACCATTTTTTACGTCATTTCAACACTGAACTTGAAAATAAAATGATAATCTTACCTTCGACGACGAAGTACATTCAAGAAGATTACTGTAATTATGGCCAGGAATAATATGCCGACTACGACGACAGATATGATGATTGCTTTTGCGCCGCCTAAAGGAAAGAAAATGAATAAACATCGTCTGCTTTCAGTATTGTTTATCACGATCTCAACATTTTAAGACACTGATTATCATAATGATTGGGTGATAAAACATCTGAAATACTTTACAATTATGATGTTTTTTATTTAATTTATGAAAAGTCTATGTTTTTCTTTATAATGATAATAATATGCACTTCTAGATGGCGCCATCTATCTAGAAATAGTCTATTCCGAGGTGCAAAAGAAAATATTAAGAGAAGAAAGCTCAGAAGAGTGTCTTTGTGTCACGTACCGGTACTGTTAAGAGATAATATTTCAAGTTGGATATGTTGGATTTGAGGGTTTCTAAGGATGTCGCGAATCTCAACATCAATGTTAGATTATTTCACAGAGGAGGTGCTGCAGCTGAGAAAGCCCTTCACCGCAGGCTACTCGTGTCTTGAGGATCTTAAGAAGATATTGATGTGATGATCTTAGACTAGGACATGACGAGCTGATGTATTGGGCATGACAAGATCTTGCAGCTAGTTTGGTGCCAATCCACTTTACAGCCCTTTCTTTAATTCATATGAAGAATATAAAGCTGCAAAGTAGTCTAATTTTAGGGGCTTTTTTTTTTCAAAGCCAATATTTTTTTGTATACATCTTTTTTGTTATCTCTTATAAATGGCAAAGAGAATAGCGGGAAGTAAAAATTCGGGAAATGCATGAAATATCAGTTGAAGCTAAAATAGCAACTACATGGGCAAATTCTTGCTACTATTCCAAAAAGGGTGGCATAGCGAGGGCTTTTAACTCCTTACCTTTTTCTTCTTTGTTCTGCATTTTCAGGTTCGAACTGGACTTAGACGTGCCAGCGGTTGTCTGAACATTAGGTGTTCCCTGTTCCGTCATAATATATGACAAGGCAACCGATGTGCTTTCTGATGCAGACGTCTGCGTAACTTGAGAGGTTTCATTGTTGAAAGCTGGCGATGTGGGAGCCATATTTTGTGGTGTGGTGGCCGTGGGTGTTTGGTAGAAGAGCTCGGTGATGTCGAAGTCGGGAAAGATAAAGGTGACTCAGCTTTATCCGTGGTGGTGGTGGTGGTCGGCTTCTCCGAAGTGGAAGAGTCTGTTAACAGAAACGAATCAAGTTAAGAATAGGTGTAATCACGAAGACTTAGTAAATGAAAGGAGTAGCTAATTCTAGTTTTGAAAAAAAAAGCCGTGAATGCACCGTGAGACCCCCGGTCGATGTTGATTTAGTGTTGGATCATACATATTTCCTTCTTCTTTTAGTCCCGACTTATTGCAATGTTTGCTGACCGCTATGATCATCAACGTCAGGAACCCATTACCTGAAGTGCCGCACTGGACATTTACCTGTCCTTGCCTATATTGTGGCTTCCCAAATCGTTCCTTGATAAGGTGAGTGGGGGAGCAGTGCCATTGATACATTGAAATATCTCACACATTCTCTGAAAGAGTAATCTAGTAAGAAGTAATATTGGGTCATATTTACTCAAGGTAGCTAAGTCATGCAGGATCAGTTCTTCCTACGGGCCCTGCAATTATTATTACCCCAGCATTGTCAGGTACTCATTTATACATGGGTCGACATAGACCGATGTGGACAAAACTCCTTGTCAACCTGTGTCATCACTGGACGAGGATCAAACTCGAAACTTTCCGTGTGAAACGTGCTTGATTTTTTGGTGTATTGTAGTGTATGTTATCAGGTTGTGGAAGGAGTTTTCCATTTTGAGTTAAGAAGAAAATAGCGTGCTTGACCCAAGAGTAGAATAACTCTGCACCCCACAACGCTCATGCTCTGATAGTCTGATTGAGAAGGGGAAGGGTGAAATCATTGTGAGCTTTGTCATTCCTTTCACTTAGGAGGAATGTCAACTAAAAATGTCCCTTGAAGAGGATTACTTTTGAAATTCCCACAAATTTGAAATAAAGACAAGAAATATGCGAGGTATTCTGACTAGACATTTACGCCACATTATCATGATTATCAATGATTATAGTTTGTTCAGTTGTGTGTGTGTGTGTACATGCTCACTTATACTCCTCTCAGCGTGCAGTAGGCCTACATGTGCCTTTGTGTGATTTTGATTCGGTTTCACATTAATGTGATGATTTTATCTCCTCACACTACAAAAACAAGTTTAATGTACCACATAAGGAACCTTCCCAGTTGCTTGCAGACAGTTCTTTCTAATTATAATTGCATGGCAGGAGCTAACCCTTTCATTTTAAACACGTTAAACATTGACTCTACATTACGTACCGGTCGTCAATGGAGAATCCATGAATACTGTGATGTTGTCCAGTAGTGGCGACCACTGCATCCATGTCTTCCGAACTCGAAATGATATCTAAATTTGCATAATTACCAAGCGTAAGAGAAATTAGGTGAAGTTCTAATTCATTTCAAGTATGCATTTGTTTGCTTGTTTACCACTTGTTAGGAAACACCCTCATAAGCAAAAATGGTGCCACAGGGATGAAAAATTTTACAAAAATCTGTCAATTCAAAACTACGGAAGTGCCACCGAGATGACGAGATAATTCCTCGTCTTCTCGACCGTTTTTGGTCCGAGAAGGCAAGAAAGCGAAATCCGGCATCTCGTAAACCCGAATTCTTGGGTCCAAGATGGCGAGATTTCAAATCTCCTTCTCGGGTATTAGAAGGTGAGAAAGCGAGATTCCAAATCTCATACCCGAGAAGTCGAGAAGACGGGATTTGGAATCTCGCCTTCTCACTTTTTCATACCCAAGAAGTCTAAAATACGAGATTTGGAATTTCGCCTTCTCATCTTCTCATAATCAAGAAGTCGAGAAGACGAGTATTGGAATCTCAGCTTCTCACCTTCCTGGGCTCAAGAAGTCGAGTTGACGAGATTCAGAATCTCACCTTCTCGACTTCCCGGAACAAAAAAGGTCGAGAAGACGATATGCCAGATCTTGCCTTCTCGCCTTCTAGGACCTAAGAAGTCGAGCTGACGAAATGCTTTCTCGGACCAAAAAAGGTCGAGAAGACGAAATACCAAATCTCACCTTCTCGCTTTTTTCAACAAAAAAGTCGATAAGACGAGGAATTATCTTGTCATCTCAGTGGCACTTTTAAGCTTCCGTACAAAATAAACTGACACCACGTTGTTAAAATGTAGCAAAATTATTTGCTCGAGAGCTACTGTTATTCTGAGGAATTCATCACCTGGCCATTCTTTGTATTTCTCTTTTGCTTCTGGGGAGCTTTATTAAATTGGTTAAATACTCTCCCGGCGTTTTCGTTAAGTAACACCTGTATTTCCATACCGTGCACTTGTGTGAATTATCTAGCTCTTAATAATCAGGGGTTAATCCTGTTAATAAAAGACGACTGTGCTTGAATTTTTACTTCTGCTTTTGGTTATAAAGCTCCATGCAGGCCAGAAATTTGCGTTACCTTGATTTTTAAAAGCAATTTATATCCAAATGATGACCGATGATAGAATTTATATTTATATTTAATCAAAAATATGTAGGCCTACACAAAAATCTGATCTTACACTGATTTTCGAAGGGCAACTAATCAACCAGTTTAAAGTTTTCCAGCAGAAGCTGTGACCAATGCGAGCATACTGGCCTCCATCACAAACCCTGATCTCGAGTCCGGAGTTCGTGCGTGAAGAATAATAATCAAATGATAATCTGCCACGGGCTACCTGCCATCTCAGTGGAAGTGTAAACTCTACGACAGAATGGCAGGGCGAAGAAGAGTCGAATTGGGCGTAGTAAAAGCCATCTAGAAAAGATAAACAATGATAAAAACTTGTAAGAGCACGCAAGTGTGAATGACATAACGGATATGCAAATTGTGAAGGGATATAAATCGTGACTGGGTGAATAAACGTACACAGATTTTCACTGCAAAAAATGTGCTAGGAATCCACAGTAAATTACTGGCATTAGGGTTGCCACGGGAACATGAAAAATGATGCAGAAAAATACTGATGAATTGTCCCTAGCTTTCATATTATTGAGCAGAGAAATATATAACATTCATGGCAAAGAACAAATGCATGCTCCTACATGTATCTTTACTTCTGCCTTTCGAGACTTTGGATTTATCAAGTTTATTTCAAAATGGCCTAATTTTGCTGCATATTAGAAAATCAGCAGACATAAGCGTGGATACATGGGACCGGCAACTGTGTGTCACCAGAATGTGTTTCTAATTAATTCCTGGTCATATTCCATGAGAAATGATCAAGAAATCAACTTATCCTTTACGAAATGCAACTATGATGTTGTGAAAATTTCAGAAACCTTACAAATAATTTCCCTCACATTCTCAAGAACTCACACTTTATTATCGTCAAAAATTTGAAACCATCATTAATAACCATCATGAATAAAGAATAACGCTAAGATGCTGTTCAGAATTTTATATGATTCAGAAAAAAATCATGTATCGTAAACCAAGACTTATAAATATTTTTGTACTTTGATTTCAGTACTTAGTAACTTGATTTTTAAAATCTTGATGTATTGCTAAGTTGCTTCCCTGTCAGTATAACCTCTTCACTGTTTGCAAGTTTTGTTTCCTTGTATCTAAGTGTAGATTTTGTAATACTTTGAGCTAATTTGCTAATGCAGATAGTTACCGAGGTCAGTCTTCTTGTACATATGCTTTCATTCGTTATGACTGACAAAATATATTTCCTAATAAAAAGGTATTCATTGAAAACAACAAGAACAAAATAATCAATATCTCACAATATATTGTCCAGGTTCCACTGCCATGTGCTTGTTCAATGTTGCAGTCATTCCGATTGAAGTCGCAATACCAATCTACATTATGGAAAATGAAGAAATGAGTCAAAAGATCGTCTCGGACACTTTTGATACTGTGATAAAAAAGGGGGATACAAAGCCATTCCAATACAAGGTACTTATCTGCAATTCCTTCTTTAAGGGAGTATTTCATTGCCTGGAGACTAGTTGGCGACCTGGTGGAGACTCGAGTCTCCGCTAATTGTGGAGGCTAGCAGGGTTTCCGGGGAGTCGCGGGAAATTCAAACTTTTCGATATGGGGAGACTTTTTCCAGTCTCCAGCAGGTCTCAGAGACGTCTCCGCGACGTCTGCATCAGTTTCAGAGACTTATTCATCCGCGACGTTGTGGAGACGTCGCCGAGACTGAGAAGACGTCTCGGATACATCGCCGCGACTGAGAAGATATCTCGGAGACGTCGTGGTGACGTCCCCGCGACTTCCGGGCAAATTGGTTGTCACGTTGCTTGGACACGTCTCGGACGTCGCCCTGGCATCGCCTGGGTGAGAGCGCAAGCCATAGTTTGGTCTCCCGAGTCGCCCAAATTCCCGCGACTAAACATTCGCGGTAGTCGCAGCGACGTCTCCACCAATGAGATGTGACCTTCTGAATATGCAGTTAAAATATTAAGATATTTTATAGATCATCTCTATTCCGCCCCTTTTTAAAGTGAAGTCTAGGGATATTAGTGGAACCCTACTCACTGGGGGATTTCGGGGGCATAGAATGCTATAGAATGTTATACCTTATATAAGCACACACACACGCAAAATGTGCCCCTTGAAATGTCCTGTTCCTTCTACACTCACTTACCTACTCCTTTAAACTAAGAAGCTTTAATGGATGATTTGCATGAATTCTGTTTTAAAATATCGCTTGACTCACCATTATATGGAGCTAACGATAAAATCTCATTATTCAGGTTAGAAAAAAAAACAGCAATTGAAAATTCCAGTGGAACATTAATTATTCTCTCACCTGGATCCCTACCTGGATCTCTTCCAACTGCAGAACCTACCACGACGGTAATCCAGATGACTGCGATGAAAGAACCAAAGTAGGCCATTCCTGATTACAATGAAAGAGATTTCTTCTTCAAAGACCAGTGGTCAGATGATGTTGTGGAGAATCAGGTTCGTATTGGCAGATTAAAAGAAAAAAACCGCAGTAACTACTTTAAAAATCGACTTAAGGTAATTTCAGAAGCCTTGTCCATCACCTTTCGATGTGTACAAAAACAGTGCTAACAATTACAGTAACTAAATTTGAACATGATTTCTATGGAGTGTAGAATACGACTGTGTCATAGCACTCAAGTTGATTTCTCAAATGTCCATGAAGTTGTCGTTTGTTATTATTTCTATGTGCCACATTAAGATTTGCGCACGTGATAATGAATGAGGAAGTATTAAAAAAGGTCCATTTTGAATTATGGCAATCTTACCTTTTAAGCTGTAAGATTGAAAATGGAACCAAGAAAGGTTGCCAAGAAGAAATTTGATCATGCTCTGAATTACAGGAAGCATGCAATTCCATATATAAACGTATTGTATTGTATTTATTAAATTTCACTGACATATAACAATTCTAAATATTCTTATACATAAACATGAACATAATCATAAATCAACATTTTCTATTAACATAAAGTAGATAACGTTAAGTAAACAAACGGCATTAAACAGAAATAAAGCAGAACAGAATAGCATTTGAAGCTGTTAATTAGGAAATTGTTGTTGAATTGGGTTTTTGTAGCGACGTGTACCAATCAAATATGATTATTTACGTCTGGGACCGAACTCTGACGTCACCTTCCGAAAGACGTGGCAAATGAAGATTCATATCTTGCCAAAGGACATTAGTGCCGCGGCAGGGATTCGAACCCCGGACCTTGTGGTTCAAAGTCCGGAGACTTATCCACTGAGCCACACCACCTCTACACATTAATTAAGAAGATCATTTAACAAAAGTTTAAATCTGTATTCCTTTCTCTCTTTTTTTCAAAATTAAATATATAAACAGAACAAAAAAGGGAATCACTGTAGCTGTTATTTAACAAAATGGCACAATTAACAAAAATAACAGAGGCGACATATCACAAAATACATATGGGATGTCAATACATGTAAACGTAAAGTCAAATATAAATAATGTAACATGTATAAATTTGTGTTTTGTAAGTATATAAAGCACTTAATAATCATAACATATGCATTCGTTATTTTTTTAACGTATTATGTGAACAATGTAAAAATGAGAGACGGGGGGAAAACCCTTTCCGTCATAATTCTTTGAGGGAGACTTATGTTGCGTGGAATATTCACCGAAGCTAAATGGTAAGTAATAACAAGTCGAAACCAACAATTATTTGTTTTCAGTTCAAGGTATGGGCATCCCCATAATGACTCTAGAAAAACTCATAATGTATTGACATGTTCAAGAATGTTCACGAGAATTCAGAAACATCTGATAATGAATAAAGATCAAAAGCAGTAAGCTTTCTTTTGCTTTAAGCTTCTTTACATTTGCGAATACTCGATGAGTAAAAATAAACAGAAATTACAATGTAAACTACGCAAGTACATGTATACTTAACATGTTGAAGGAATATAAAATCGTGAAATAATGAAATGACAGTTATAAATAAGAACCTTTTGAAATATATTTACATTTCAGCGTGGTTCATTTCATCACATGATGAATATGAACGTTATTAGCCTTACGTACTTAAGTGATCTTTTATATTCATTGCTAATCAAATCATGATTACAACAGTAACATACAAATGAATTCACTGTCAGAAGTATTATGAAGATTTTACGTAGTACGAAAATATTACTAGAAAAAAAAAACATCAAACCAACATTCTGTTGATGTGGTTGATGTACCACGTTTATGAACAATACTCATTCCTACCTCTACTTAATGTGCTTACGTATTTGATATAGTTCGGATTCTGAACGATTTTCTTATGAGAGCAATCTCCCCCAGCATGCCCAGCGCGATATCCCCCAACTGCTGCCTGGCCGAGATATGGCGTGATCCCGAATTGTACGGGTGAGGAATTCGGGATCACGCCATCTCTAGGCCTGGCAGCAGATGGGGGATATCGCGCAAAGGGAGATAGATTGCTCTTATCATAAAGTCGTTCAGAATCTGAACTAATTTTGATACAACACCAGATTTTACCAATAACACTTGTTACTATTAAATATGGTTAAGAACCAAACACCAAATCGTGTATATCTACTGAAGTACCACAATCATACATTAATTTCATACCGATTCGTCCTGACATCTACTTACGAAAACTGTACCAGTCTTGTTACATAACAGTCGATATTCAGTCATGACATTTAATATACTAGACGTTTGTGTATCAAGGACTGAGTGATGAAAATCGGTAGAAAATGGAACAGAAGTAGCCTTACGAAGACAAACTGCTTCTGACATGTGTGATCTGGCGAAACATCATGAAACAAAAAGTTTGAACATTATTGCTGTCCGATTTAGGGTTGCATTATTACTGCAATAGTACGCCTAACTACGTTACGCCAGCTCTGAATAGACGTCGCTGCTATACAGGGGCTCATGTTGCTCATACTCAGTATCAACTTGTCCCTGCACAATCACAACCGAGTAATACTCGTCTCCACCTTCTCGCTTGTCTTGTGACGACGTTTCTTTCATTTGTCCTTTTCTTTGGTCATCGACCATGGTGGCGTCACTAAGGTCACGATTCAGATGATCATACGTATGCTCGTCGGCATATCTAGGAGAGCTTTCTGCCCGTTGTTGTGCATTAGTGCCTCTAGCACCACGTCCTTTAATGTTGGCGTCACTAAGGTCATGGTTCAGATGATCATACGTATGCTCGTCGGCATATATAGGAGAGCTTTCTGCCCGTTGTTGCGCATCAGTGCCTCTAGCACTACGTCCTTCAAAGTAGTCGTGATCTCGACCTTCATTTTCTTTGGCCTGTGAGACCGCGTCCACTATCGAACCGCTGAACAACGGTTCGTCAGGGCATTGGTACTCATGGTAATCACCCAATTCCTTTCTCGAGTGGAGGATGTGGTAATCATCCCCGGTTGTGTTGTCACTCTCGGATGTCTTAGGGGATATTTCATTCTGATCTAGGTTGTCGACAGTTTCTCCTAGGACGTTGTAATTGTTTTCATCGGTGTTATCAAGGCACCTTGACTCCATCTCATCAACGGTATTAAGAGTGTGGTACTCGTTCTCAGCATCTCGAGCACCTTTTGTTGCAGTTTTCTTTGGATTTGTTAAGTCCTGACGCTTTCTTTGATTGGGCTCCGGTTCACGTGAGCGTACCAGTATGTCGTAATGGCCTCTGTCGGACAAGACTGCGGCAGCGCCGTAAGTGTTCGCGTGCAGTTGTCCCTGATGGTCATTGGTGTTGTCAATGTCACGGTTCAAATGATCATAAACCTGCTTCTCTGCATCACGAGGTTCTGGTCTACTTAGTTGCCTGTCATTGCCTTCATCGCTCGGCCCTTCCAGAACGAAGTATTCCAGCTCTCCATTGTTTTCCTGATGCTTGGATTCATTAAGGCCCCTCAGATCCGTGTAGTCTCCCTGTCCTAATGCATAAGGGTGTTCCTCTCCATACTCGACGTATCCATCTTCCTGAAGGTGAGAATTAGATCCTCCAGGTTTTGTTACAGGTGATGAAAGACGTGGAGACCCCGGGCCATTCCTGAAACCTACTTCTCTTATTATGTCAGGTTGATCAGTGTCAACACCAGTGGCAGAAAAGGCATTGTTGGTGTACACATTGCCATCAGGTTTTTTGCTTTGGTCTGGAGTACCGTTGTTCTGCCGTGTCATCCTGTTGATAACAGTAACAAATAGTATTATATGAAATCTATGTACAGGTTTCGAAAGCACAGGAAAACTCATATTTGAAGTTAATTCAAATTTGAAAGGATCAATAGCAAGATACAATTCATAGCGCCTTTGGGCAAGATATCTATCCATGTTTGCCACTCTCACGAAAGTTAGACATGTTAGATGAATACCTGCCAGAATGTGAAGGTCATTGTGATTAGATTAACTGAGCGCGCCCGTAAATTGATCCACATCCAAATTTTTAAACGGGCAGTCAATTTCGTAACATGTTTATTAAATGAAGATGCATGTTGTTCTGGTTTGTTCAGAGTTCCGCTGAAACAGCGAAACCTTGTTCTGGAAGCTACTTGGATTTTTTTTTTTACAAGGATATACTTTATACACTCTTCCACCTCATACTGTGGAGATAACTTTGAAATAACGTGAAAAACATACAAATATGTAAATACACCTAAGCGCAGGCGATAGGCGACAAAGGCACTCCATTTCGGTCTTCCTTTTTGGGGAATTTGTTTTAAATCGTTTTCCTGTTCACGAGTTCATTCTTTTACAAATTATGTTGATTAAAGTGTATTGAAGAATTGTCATATATCATGTATATGAAGAGGAACCTATGGCAGGTGAAATAGTAAAGTTCTTTTTCTTGAAGTTTAACATGTCAATGGTGTTGTTGTTGTTGTTGTTGTTGTTGTCATTAATCTTTTCCAAGACTGGATATTTCTGATTGATTGCCGATATAAGATAAGCATGTACTTTTTTTTTTTGTCTATTTACCGACACTGTAAATAGAGCCAGATGTGATAAACATCTTACCTGCGGCGGCGAAGGACAATCAAGATAATTACTGTACTCATGGCCAGGAAAAATATGCCTACAACGACGACAGATATGATGGTTGCCTGTGCGCCATCTGAAAGTAATAAAATTGATTACTTAGTCTGCGTATTTCAAAATACGTTACAATTATGATTCATTATTTACATGATTTACGTGATAAAAAGCAATTTTGAGATTTTTGTTACGAATGAGAATGCCTGTATATAAAGTTATCTTTACTGAAATCTAAGGGTTGTTCTATTTTTTTTTAAAGTAATTTGTATTCCCGTTTTGTCTTAAACAAAGAAGTAAAGGCCTGGAAAATGCATACTTGGGTTGTCATTAGAACCAAGGGGTAGCTAAAGCCAGGGTAAAATATCCAAAAGTCCTTTAGAAGCGCATAGAGACGTTAGATAATAACGTGATATGCGCTATACAAGAACGGGATATTATTATTATCAATACATGGGCGAAACCCCCTGCAACTATTCAACCGATGGCACCATGAGAACCTGAACTTCTTACCTTTTTCTTTTCCTGTATTCGGCATTTTCGGATTCAAAGGGGACTGGGCCGTACCTATGGTTGTTTCAACTTTTCGTGGTGTTCCCCGTACTGTATTGTGTGACAAGGTCACCGATGTAATACTAGTATCTGATGGAGAAGTATGTCTGGTGGATGTGGAGGCTTCGTAAGAAGAGCTCGGTGATGTCGAAGTCGAGGGAGATACAGTTGAGTCAGCTTTTTCCGTAGTCGGCTTCTCGGCAGTTGAAGGGGAGTCTGAAGAAATGAATGAATGAATTGAAGGGGGTCATTTCCTTACATGTGTTTTTCATCATAACAGTTTTCCGATGACGATTCTTGTTCGAACATGTTTACATTTAAGGTAAAGTGATTCAATTCAACAGCAATTTCAAGTCTAACTTCCGATCGCCTTGTTAAATTTCTTGAAGATATGTTTTTTGTCAGTTTGGGGGACTAATATAGGGAGAAGTGAAATAGAATTATAGCTATTCTCTCAGTAGTCAAAATTTGCAAGAAACTCACTGGATAGCGTTTCGTTTGTTTGTTTTTATTTTTCTTTCCTTTTCTTTAGTTTTGGCTGGCCGGTCTTTTTTGGTTGTTTACTTATTTTTTTGTGGGAGAAAGTAAAAAAAATAAATAAAATTGGTTGATAGGCTCACTCGCCTAATGTAGCCTATCTATTTGTACAATTTTGGCTACCAATGATGGGTTAAGTGCATCGAGATCGTTTACATGTAATTATTTTGCTTTGTTTTTCTCTTGAAACAAACACGGAAATCAAGTCGATTTGCAGTTTTGCTTTGAGAAGTCTGGAAAGAGACCAAGGTGAGCGACAATTTCTCTGCTTTTCCCGTTCGCCATAATAGCAAATACTCGAATGCTCTTAAGTATACCTGGTACGTCTCGTGGCTTAGTCGATTATTACGTTAATCGTCTTAACAAAAGCAATTTCATCCTGCTCCCAATTATGTCCTGATTGTTATAAGTAGCCTATAAATAAAGTGACTTAAGATTATTTAATTATTACAAAATGCAGAAATACATACTAGTAGTTAAAGCAATAGTTCTGTATACGGAGATGTTGTCGATTCTCAAATCAGGTTGGGAGTAGATGTTTCCCCTCACTGCTTCAAAGGATATCTTTACGATTTCCAAAAGAAATAGAGGCAAAATACAAGAGATAAAGTTTAACACGTACCGCATGATAATGATAAAATAATTACATTGATGGGTTTTGTTGATCATTTTTTTAGTTCTGATTGATGTCGCCATTTCAGCTGGTAGAAGGTACGTTCATATTCATTTTAGACTTTTTATTATATCAACCCCAATAAAAGTACAACCTACATTTTGCATATGGGAAACAAAGGAATCAAAACCAGCAATAAGTAAAAAAAAAAAAAAAAAAAAAAAAAAAAAAAAAGACAGTATCGTGAGCAAGTGCCCTTACATCTATCTGTGAAGATGGACAGTCAATTATTTCGTTGAAATGCAACCAAGTGACTGACCACATGCTCTGTGATACATATTCAGTTCCGCTGCTGCAAACTTTAACTCTTATGATGCTGCCATAGAAATAACAGTCGAACCGTAATCTGCCTGTGGTTGTGGAGAATCCAAGAGGCAGTGTGCACTTCACAACGTCCGTAGCTCCCCCTTCTCCATCAAACTGTGCATAATAGTACTTGTTCCAGCCTGCACAAGACAAGAAATTATAGAGATCATAGGAAAGCGTAACAATGAGAATCATTTTGAAACTCGATCATGGTCAAATCGTCGGTATATTACTTTATTCGATATTCACGCCTGACATGGATTGACACCACACTACGATGTATGGTTTCTCCAGATATCTTAACATGTTCAATGTCCAGAGTCAGAGAGTCGTATTTTTGTCCAGTTTATTCTCGACATACATTTTTCGTTGCCGAGTATTCTCTGGTCTTTGAACGGACACGAACATGGACACGAAAGCTTAATATAAACATAATATAGCATAAAACATATGGCTTGACACAAAGAAAGAAAAAAATGATTATGTCTTAGACATGTTAGAGTTCCACACTGGATGCTCGCCGCGGGCTAAACGAATTGAAGTAAAATCCAGAAAAAAAATGAATTCAAAGAAGCTAAAACTTTTGTCCAGTTTAACCCTTAAAGCTCATGATATATATGCAGCGACAAACCCCGAAGGAAAACTCCCCGTGGGTGTTGCTTTTATTGGGGGGGGGGGGAGTTTGGGCCTGGGGTTTGTTTGTTTGTTTGTTTGTTTGTCTGTTTGTTTGTTTGTTTTTTCTTGTTCCTTTGTTTGATGTTCCTTTTTTCTTCTTTTTTTATTCTTTTTGCTTGGGGTTTGATAATGAAACGCCCATTAACGAGTCAAAAATAGTTCATGCTAAAATAAAGGAGAGTTTTGCCGAAATTAAGCAAACTTGTGACGTCATATGTTGGGCTTACTTTATAGTGTTATAACAATTTGATTGGTCCACAAAATCCAAATAATATGCCTCTTGTCTCATATCCCATTCATTTGAAGAAAAACAAACAAACAAACAAACAGACGCAGGGATTCCCCTTTTTGTGCGCATGCGAAATTTGTCTGGGGAGCTTCATCGGCGGCTCCGACCCCCCCCCCCCCCCCTAAAATAGATAAATTGCGATCTGCTAAGTTTACTTTATTTTTGGTTCGAAATTAATTTGAACAATTGTGGAATCAGTGAAATAACTGATAAAATGAACTTCAGAGCTTACACAAAATCATTTGAACAGCATTCCATGATGCCCTATGAACCAGACCTAAGCACACTAAACACTAAATGGTATTGCAACCCCTCCAGTATTTCTCTGTTTTTAGCTTCAACTTTTTGTTATTGTGTCTAAGTCAGGCGTTTCAAGACACATGTCATTTGAACTATATATTTCATTCTTTTCAGATTTTTTTATCCCGCCATGATATTAATTCATAGTTTATTCAAGTAGAATTAGCAATTACAGCTTAACTCAGTTAATTTTGAGGAGAAAATAAATTGTTCTTTGGTATTTGCTTTAAATTGTGCAGTATTATGACTCTATAGATATCACCATTAAGCACACTAGCTATTTTTTGTTTAACTGGGTAGTACAATGGTAAAGGAGAAAGCTAATTATTGTGCTTTTCGATTTAATTTTCGAATTTGAACTGATACGAAAATAACGCTCAAGGAATTAAAGAAGAAATTATCTTGATTATAGGCGGTAAAAGTGATATGAGGAAATGCAGTTCTCTACACGAGCATGACAAAACTCAGAAATCCATCAGTTTTCAGGCTAGCATAAGCGTGACTCCAAAACGGTATTACCAGTTTTAATAAACTTGGGGGTGATTTCACGAAACTGTTGTAAGTACAAGATAGCGACATTTCGACGCTAGCGCTCAGTTCCCTGAAAAATATGTTTCACAAAACCGTCTTTGCAGAGACCAGCGACTTGTCGTTACTCCGATTCTGAATATATGTTAACACGCTATCACAAATCAGTTTGGGTTAGACTATAGGCAGCGAAAAAAAAATAAAAATGTTGATTTATCAAAACAGTTATTTCTTGAATTACAGGCACTTATTTCATTGAACAGTTATTACTGGTGTTGATATGAAAGTACAAATACTTACAAAAACAAAAACATGAAACTAACCCGGAGATATGTCTCTTTGAGGCCTGTTTATTATACGCGTACGTGACTTTCTGAAAATCGCCATAAACGAGGATTGAAGAAGTGGTTTTGACATTTCCAAATTTTATATAGACAGGGAGTTTATATATTGCGTGGTATTCTAAACCCTATTAAAAGATTGCATTGCCATATATAGATTTTTTTAAATAGTCAAAAGGGAAACGTATGTTAAGCTGTCAAAACGCACCCCGCGCTATAGTGTAACTTGCCGGGTAAGTTGCTAACGCGTAAATCGTATGGCGAATACTATACAGCACGGTGGAAGGACGGACAGGAGTGTGATGTGTTGGTGGTCTTGTATGATACCAAGCAGATGGACAGTTCCTGATAATTCGGTACCAGCAGTAAGCAGGGGCAGCGCCGGGGGAGGGGGCATATCTCTTTCTTTTTTCAAGTACTAAGGAGAGAAGAAGAAAGAAGAGTATGGGCAAGAGAGGGCATGGTCATGCAACTATAATAACCTTATTTGTTCATTTAAAATGAATATTAACTCACCCGTGGGCGATTTTTTTTTTTAAAGAACCCTCCCCCTTATTTTTTGCCAAGAAATATGTTTCCCCTATAGTTTATATAATAGTGGCAGTATCTATCTATCTATATATATATATATATATATATATATATATATATATATACGTGAAAGAAGGGTAAGGTACAAGATGACGCAGGTCTGGACCACAAGATTTATAAGCTTTCGGCTCTAGGCCTTCATCAGATTTATTTGCTATGTAAATCAAAACAAAATGAAACAAAATAAATATAACAAATTATAACAAATTATAATGATGAGCAACTTGACAGGCAACAAAACGGAATCAAGATGATTATAAATACAAAGCAACATGATCATGATTAACGTAAGGAAAATAAAAATTTTAAATCAATCGGAATAACAAAGTGGTATGATTCAACGAAATAAGGAAAATGAAACTTAACATGAAGTACGCAATTACCTGACTCAACGGTCATAAAAAAGGTAGAGTGCGTGTATTTTTTAAGAGAATGTTCTGTGGAATGAGTAGGTGAGTATGTTCAAAATGTATAGAGGGCGCGTAGTGTAAAAATCCGTTGGACCGGAACATCTAGGTAAGGTGAATGATACAGAGATAGTAATGAGAACGGAACCACTAGCGGGTAACAGCACTATTTGAAAAGAGAAAGAGAAAGAGAGAGAGAGGGGGGAGGAGAGGAGAGAGAGCGAAGTAAGGAGAGAGAGGGGAAAAGGCATGTGAGAAAGAAAATACCTAACATAATACGCAAATTGGTACAGAATATTATACGCCTGCCCTGGTACATATACAATTATGCACAAAAATAAGATATGTTCGTATGACAATCCTTGTACATATGGAATCATATGGCAGCAAAGAGAGAGAGGGAGAGAGAGAGAAAGAGAGGGATGGGGAAGGGGAGGGGAGAAAAGGTGTGTACACGAGGGTAAACAAGCACGTATTATGCACCTGTGTGCACATGATTATATTATGTATCTGCCATATGATTCCATATGTACAAGGATTATCATACAGACATATCTTATTTTTGTGCATAATTGTATATGTACCAGGGCAGGCGTATAAGAAAACAATAGGGAAAACAAGATCTCCGCCCCTACCCTGCCGGCGGATCTCTGAATTAGATACCCTGTTTCTTTATTTTTGCCGTTTTGGCTACCCTAAACGCGTAAAGCGTGTTACGAGCCCAGTGCTGAAAAAGTACCCTTTCCACGCGTTTTCAACTACGCGGATGATATACAGGCCATACCCCTCCCCCCCCCCCCCCCCCGGGGAAAACCTCAAGGAACAAGTTACTGAAATTAGTATTATCCTCCCATCTGTCTACTATATAGACGGAGCGTCGAATACCATGAATACGGAACAGTCTGTATTTATAGACGCAAACGAATGAATATCATGTATGTATTTTTTGTCGGTATTTTTTCAAAGGAAAACAAAACCAAGTCTTCTTTCAATATTCTGTAAATTATAGTATCCCCTTAATATTCGCAATTCGCTCAGCTTTTTGTTTTTCAATTTCATAAATTCTTAGATGTTTATATACAAGAAACGTGTAATGAGTTTGTTTGTTGTTGTTTTTTTTTCATTCGAGTGCAGTCCTTCTGTCATTTTCATTCCTTTCCATTGGCATTTTCTATATTTTAGAACAACTAGAGCAAAACTGAGTCTTAAATGGTCCTGGATATACATGATATAAGCTGGTAATAAATCTAATGGATCGCATGGAAGACCGTGATTTTGTAGCCGATGCTGTTGATATCATTAATTTGTCAGTTGTCAGCTCCGTAGATTGTCGACAAGAGTTGCGAATACCAGGGGCGTAACAGGTACCTGTTATCAGGGGGGGGGGGGCAGAGCCCAAAATTTCCCGATAACTTGTCTATGTCTAGAATCTGTGGCGTAGCTACGACTGCATTTTAGGAGGACGGTAGTGCTCCACCGGCGTAAATCCAATTTGAGGAGTGGGGGATGAAAAATTTTTTAAACGATTTTTTTCCCTCTCACACACATTTTGATATCTATTAAACACTTTTTTGTTTTTAGTAGCATTTTCAAATAGAAGGGGGAGGCGCATACGCATACCCAAAAATTTCCCGGTAATTAAGTCTCTAATCAGTGGTGTAGCTAGGATTTCATTTTAGGAGGGTGCAGGGATGGTGATTTTCCCTTCCCGCGCGAAGCGCGGAAGCTCTGACGTTTCTTTGAATTGTTCGTTGACTGTTCCCGGTCTCTTACATTCTCTGCCTGTTATCGGGGGGGGGGGGGGGGGGGGGGCAGAGCCGAAAATTTCAAGGTATCTAAGTCTAGAAATAGAATATGTGGAGGTTAGCCTGCACCGCGAGTTGCTTGTTGCGAAGCCCTTAGCGGGTGGGGCCTGGGCCCCTGATGAGGGTCTACAGGGAAAGCCTCTGTGGGGTCCAGGGAGGGGAGCACCTGGAAACTCCGGGGTTTTGGTACTAAATTTTCCCTCATTTCTTTTGTTTCCCTTTGCTTTTTTCTTTTTTCCCCTTTCCCCTTTTCCCTCTCTCTCTTCTTCTTTCTCCCCCTTTTCCTTTTTTCTTTCCCGTTCTCCTTCTTCCTTTCCCTTTCTCCTTCTTTCTTTCCCCTTCTCCTTCTTTCTTTTCCTTTCTTCCTCCTTTTCCTTTCTTCTTCTTACTTTCATTTTTTCCCGGTGGTTTGGTGGATTTTCCCGCTGAAATCCTTCAGGGGGGCACTCTGCCCCCCCCCCCCCCTGCCCCCCGGCTGTTACGCCACTGGCGAATGCCGTAACTAAAATTGGCAGCAAAAGTTGTCGGGGAGCGGGCTGCAGGGGGCGGCTCTTCCCCTCCTACAGTATGGGTAGTATAAGAAAGGATTTTAATTCATTTCATCGACTTTGCATAATTATTGGGCGTAATAGACTTGTTTACTAATGTATTCACATTTGTATAATGCGCGTTTCCCTCCATAACGCTTGATTCAGTTCACTTGTAATCGTAATTACATCTGAATATATGGAATCCAGTTTGCATAATTTATCATTTGTTGCTTAGTCGTTCAGGGAGACTTTAGTTTGTTTAGGGAAACTTTGTTCAAAAACTTAGTTAACCTGTCTATAAAATTAAAAAATGGTAGAAACTAGAATCGATAAACAAACAAAAGAAAAAAACGAAGAAAAAAACACAGAATGAATTAAACTTACATCATTTCAAAGTATCACAATGCGTTTGACCTATGACTACCTAAATATCGTATGTGAAGTAGTACTGCAACCGCAGAACACGAGTCCTTCGTGGTATGCATTATTGGCAAACTATTATATATACATGCATCAACATCTATAAAAGCAAATTTATATCGATGAATTGGATGAGCTAAAGAATGTCACAATGAAATTCAGTTGGGTACACAGTACAGCTCTAATGAAATGATGTTATTTTTTTAAATGACGGTTTCTTTTGTGAAATTTTATTCTGCAAACAATGGAATCGGCAGTTTTTAAAAAGGTGCCCACAGTGAACACATTTTTTTAAATGATTCTTTCACTGTGTTTGTTTTTTCAAATAAATTGCACAGCAGTCTTTGTGGCTAAACCTAACAATCTGGTGTATAAAATACATTATTATCTGATGACATAACATGTCAGTGAATACCGCCAAAGGAATGAATTTGTTTTGAAGGGTCTCAAAGGATCAGCTATACCTTCTACGGTCAAGAAGATTGCTTTGAATTATTTTCTCAGGGTACAACTGTCCATTTCATTTTTATTCAATGCAACTTTTCTTTGACAAGCTAAAAGCAAAAAAGGGCCCGCCAAAAGGGAGGACCCTCCCCCCACCTCCGCCCTTGGATACGAATCGTATCCCAAAAATCCGAACAACAACAGCATTAGGTTTATTTAAACGAAAACGTGGGAAAGGGGTTGTTTTTAGCACCGGAGGGGGGGGGGGAACCCGTAGATCCCGTTAAGAGTATCAAAAAAGGATAAATCTGGAAAAGGGGTATCAAATTCAGAGGTATGATGTTGCAATCTTTGAATAAAATCCCTGTTAAAAGTATAAAAATCGGAGACTGTAGACATGTTTCCCTGTCTATAGTTATTACCGGGGTATGTCTCACCGAGGCCTGTACATCATTCCCGTACACGAAAACGGGGGAAAAGAGTAGTATTTTTTTCAGCACCAGGCGTAGCCTTTAGCCAAGGCACTTGGTGCTGTTATTTCCCTAAACGCGCCTGAATACATAGACTAATCGCACGACAACTATGATCCGTGGCCGGAGGTTCGTCAGCACCAAGGCCTTTACTAACCTGAGTGGTCGTTGTAGTTTATTTCTTTTGTTCTGTATCATATTTCCGCTACCGAATCGGTAGATAATTAGATGCAAAGTAGCTTACCGAGAAAGCCCCCCAAACCGCCCGTTCGAATCCGATACACCAATCAGAGTAGACAATTCGAGAGAACTTATGAATATTTATTATTCACATATGCCTAACGTTCGACGTGTTGTACAATAACAATCGACCAGCTGATCGCGCAAACCACTATGCGTAGGTTGAAATGAAAAAGGAGAGAGGAAAATTTTACGATAGATCTACTTGTTTAGCAAAATAGTAAATACAGCTAGTCATCAAATTATTTACTTTTTTAATAAATCTATCTGTTTTATTGAAAATTGAACTAAATATTATTCATTATTTAGTACATTTGAATATCTATCCCCCCGTAATTTAATGAACGAATCCATATAACACACCCCGGTTAAAAAAGTTACGATTGGTCACGATCGTCGCTAGCTGCTGTATATGCAAGACCTTCATGCATATGCATGAGCTCCACAAGTTAGCAAAGGCCTCGCCGCTGACGCGGCTCGGTCCACTGATCACTGCCATAAATCCACACTGTTTAGTCTATTTTTCAAACCCTGCTTGGCAGACAAGCAGCGCGCGAGGCCTTGCCCAAAGGCTACACCAGGCGGGGAACCCGCGTATCCAGTTAAGGGTATCAAAAACAGGAAATCGGGGGAAAGGGTATCAAATTCAGAGGTGATGATGCAATCCTTGAATAAAAAAATGTTCAAGATATAAAAATCGGAGATGTTAGACATGTTTCCTTATTTAGGGTATCAAAACCACTCCTATACTTTAATCCCCGTTTAGGGTGCTTTTCAGAAAGTGATTTTACGCAGATGATGTACAGGCCTCAGTCAGACTTCGTTCAGGAGCCCCCCCCCCCCCCCCCCCCGGGGGGGGGGGGCGGCTCCTGAACGAAGAACGGAGCGTGCCTTTCGAAACGTCGAGCCCTTCTTTCTGCACACTTTTTGTCAGAGGTCTTGCACTAAAGCTACCAACAGTCCTTTTCAGGACCCCTTCCCACTTACATAGAGCATCCGCAAATTGCTAATAACATTGATTAAGTTGGTACGTACCTACTAATTTAGTAAGTGCTTACTTTGAAATAAATTTACAAAAGTATACGTCATATAACTATAGCATGGTGTTCCTTAATCCATTATATCATGTTTGGCCCCTGGGCACTGGGAAATATTTGGCCATCAAATGTATGTCACAGTTGATTATTGTTTTGGATAATTGAAATGGATAGTTACTGTTGTCCCGTTACGCCGAGAAAATGATTTAATCTTCTTGGCTGCAGTGAGTATAGAGCTTCCCTTTGGGAAGAAATACTGGACCCCTGCATTTCACTGGTCTTAATCGCTACCATATTTCATCTGACTGTTAAACATGTTAAATGTATTTTCTACGCCAATGGTCAGATTAAGCCACAAAGATTGTTCTGAAATGTATAAAAACCACAGTCAGCCCCTAAAGTATACCATTTGGGAACACAGGGCACTTTTATAAAAAGAAATTAGTAGGTGTCATCGTTTCGTTTCGGTGTGAAATTTTACAAGAGACATTGTCATTCAAAGAAGTAAAAACCATTTTCCACTCAGAGCTGTCTGTGTCACGGTGTACTCTACTACTTGCTTACCCCAGAAATTTCTCCTCCATGCGCCATCATCATTTTGCCCTTGTTGGATGGAACAGTCATCATTTTGAAAACCGCAAGACCAACCTTCGGAAAATGATACTAATGTTAAAATCATCATTTGATAATATGAATATGACGAACAGACCCTGATATGTAATTGAAAATACATACTCCAAGGGGGTGTTTCATAAAGCTGTTCATAAGGTACGAACGACTTTACGCACGACTGGAACATGTTCTTGGGTGCTAATCAGATTCTCATTCATTTACATGTAGCACAAGAAGGTATCACCGGTCGTGCGTAAAGTCGTTTGTAACTAACGAACAGCTTTATGAAACACCCCCAAGATAATTTATAATATACCAAATTACTATTCATGATACATGTACACGGTTTAGAGTAACTCACTGTAGTAAGGAAAGCAGAGAAAAGTACCCGCCACTTTACAAAACTAAAAATTATGATAATGATAATAATAATGATGATGAAAGTAATAATGATAATGGTAATGGAAGGTGTAATGCACATGGTTATCGTTATACATTATGCCCCCCCCAAAAAAAATAATATAATAATAAAACAGAATAAAATAAATGAATAGATAAATAATAAATGAATGAAATTATAAAAAGATGGGCCTATGAGTATCGATAATGAAAGAAATTATTTTGCAATATGAAAAGTCATGACCCGTCTGATTTGGTCCAGTAGTATCCAGTCACGAAGAAATACAATTTTTTTTTAAGGATCGGGGAATTTAGTAAAGCGTGTCATTGGTCACTTTACTCGATCTTTTATCAATAAAGTCCTCGGCATCAAACAAATGAAAATATCCTTTTCACAGATCTGGAGAATAGTTTACAAATTTATTCAAATTTATGCATATTTTTTAAACAAAGATTGTTCCAGATTGTAAAAAAAAAAGAATCCCTTCAAAGATCAAGACAAGGCACTTTTAAAATAGTCTCATGAATTTTGTTTTATAATTACTGAATATTAGCTTACAAATGACCATGATGACCAACATCTCAAAAACTCTGAAAACTGCTTATCTTTTCTCATTCATGATTTATTTTGTTATCGAAAAACTTTTCCACATTCCCTTCATTTGCAACATCAACAGCAACAACATCGAGAATGATGATAACTATGGCAAAAAATAAATTGTTTTCATCACAACCATATTACAAATAAAAAGAAAATAATTATTTCTTTTGCAAACAATTAAAAAAGGAGTAATTTGTCCATATTTGAGGGCCCCTTTTGTTCAAACTTGGACAGTAGGGACCTATGCAATTGTTTACAAAAAACACCCTTATTCTTTGTGATTACTGGGCCGAATCAGACGGGGTCTTCACTGACTGGTAGAGAAATAGTTATGGTTTCATAATCTACAATAAATTTCATATTGCAAATTGATTTCTTTCATGATTGATACGTATAGGCTCATCATAATTTTGTTTGGGACAAACTGTATTCCGAATTAATTGCTGGTTATGACAGAATTACTTCTCTGGCAAAGTTAGCAGTTCGTGTCAACCAGACAGTGATCTTAATGGTATTCTTCTCCATTGCGCCTCGAGCACATTAGTCATGTGGAATTGGCGCATTATAAATACCCTATATTATTATTATCATAGTATTATTATTCTTCTTCTTCTTCTTCTTCTTCTTCTTCTTCTTCTTCTTATTATTATTATTATTATTATTATTATTATTATTATTATTATTATTATTATTATTATTATTATTATTATTAATGATATTATTATTATTATTATTATATTATTGTTATTATTATCATTATTATATTTTGTTATTATTTCATTTTTCCACAACTTGATGTTGTGTTGGAATATCAAACAGCAACAGGACTTCTTCCAGAAATCTAGGGTTATTTGTTCTTTATTCTGTCAAACAAGTCCTGTTCTCATTGTTCACTTCTCTTTCTAGTTCAAGACCTTCCGTAGGATGTGAGCTGTCCCAAGCAAGCTTGCCTTCTGTATCGTTTCAAAGGACACCTCGACTCCTAGATCAGCCAGGGAGCTTCTGTGTCTGGTTATTATTACTATTGTTGTTGCTATTATTATTATCATTATTATTATTATTATTATTATTATTATTATTATTATTATTATTATTATTATTATTATTATCATTATTATTATCATTATAATTGATATTAGTATTATGATATATTAAAACACCACGACTAACAGGTTGGGTTAAAGAAAGTCAAAAGGAGGATAAATCTGATGGGGTAGAGAATCTTCAGTTCTTTTTGTACACAAAAACTGGGGATATTCGACTCGAACATCGACTTGCACATCATAATTACAAAGATACATAAATGAATATGACCTAAAAAATTACTTACTTAATAGTTCTTCCCCCTCCGTAAAAACTGTTGTGATATCACACCAGATCAGCACAATAAGAATCAGACAAGGAGCCATTGCCTTTGTCAGCTATCCTCAGACACAATAGTGAAGGACTGTTTTCATAATTTTCAACAAGCAATACATGAGCTGATTGAGGAAGTACAGTCAATTTTGACAAACTACGCTTGTTTATTAGAATGTCATTATTTTGTCCCAGTACTCAGAGTCACTGTACACAGGCATACCCACAGGTTGTTTCAGTATTTGTTCAAAACCACCAACCGAAACATTCTCTTTGATATATTTCTGGGGAGAATCTCTCCAATATTATACATGCACTTGTTCACTTCTAATGATGTTGGTTGGCAAGACTGTGTAAATCATTGCAGCAATAACATTGGCAGACTATTTTGAATAGGGAGGAAGACGGGGGGGGGGGGGGTGTTGGACCCCGTCTGACCTTATATTAGCCTGCAACATTCACAAGTTCATCCGAAAAATGCCACAGTAGCTACGAAAACATAAAGGTAAATATATTTTACATCTTTCGACGGAGGTTCCACTTTCATTTCATTCCTGAAAAATGTTTCTTAGTTCTCTTTCGCCCACCCCCCCCCACACACACACAAACACACATACCCTAGCCACAGTGGTGCCCTAGTGGTGACTTGATGTACAGAGGCTGCCCACAAGGAAATTATCAAGCATCATTGTGCACTGAGAAGAATGCAATGCCATGTGAAATGCGAGAAGATACGTTTCCCACAAGAGATATTTTTTCTTTCTTCTTCTTCTTCTTCTTCTTCTTCTTCTTCTTCTTCTTCTTCTTCTTCTTCTTCTTTCTATAAATGGACGATGCGTACACACATGTAGATATCTATGTATCATCGTTAATAATAGAATATTTCATACAATAGGAAGGCACTTCGTACATCAGGAAGGCATGTTCCAAATCTAAGATTAAGATTCTAAGGCTGAAATATTAGAAGAAACGATGAAATTACATGTATCAGTTAATCGAAAGTTGGAACATATTCAAGAAATTTGATGTTTGTTGTTTTCAAAGTGTCATTTCATTGGCAGTATGTCATATTTTCGCAAATACAAACAAGACCTTAAAACGCAACTAAGATTGAGGTCCCTGTAAGCCATCTACCATCCAAGTGAGGGTAAAACCCCAGTACAATCTTGAAAGTAAATATTAAGATTTGACTTACATGACCTTTCACCCCTAAATAACATTAAGGTCACTGTAAGGCATTACCATCAAAGTTTGGTTACAAATGGGCTAGTTGTTCAATAATTACTAATCCCGGTAGAAAATGTTACCATTTGACCTCATATGACCTTTGGAAAGGCCAGGTTTATTTTTTCCTTCAATTTTTTTTTTTCAAAAATAGAAAGAGAACTAAACACGCCAATAGCAATAATGTGTCTCGTCACACCCAATAGCAATAATGTGTCTCGTGCAATCATTCTTGTAGGTAAATTTTGATTTGACCTAATTTGACCTTTGACCTACATACATGACCTTTGACC
Source organism: Echinometra lucunter (assembly GCA_029962745.1). Classification (NCBI taxonomy): domain Eukaryota; kingdom Metazoa; phylum Echinodermata; class Echinoidea; order Camarodonta; family Echinometridae; genus Echinometra; species Echinometra lucunter. The sequence continues at coordinate 22,749,863 of CM057170.1, forward strand.
TTTGACCACCAAATTACACTGAGGTCCTATTAAAGCATTTACCATCCAAGTTTGGTGCCAAACGGGCAAACGGTCTCAAATTATTCAGGTTTTAAACTCATTTGACCTTTGACCTACATATATGACCTTTGACCCCCCCCCCCCCCCAATTAAATGCAAGTCCCTATAGAGCAAATACCTTCCAAGTTTGGTTTCAAATGGGCTAGTGGTTCAAATATTACTAACCCCAGTAGAAAATGTCAACATTTGACCTCATTTGACCTTTGACCTACATACATGATGTTTGACCCCCAAATTACATTGATGTTTCTATCTACCAACCAAGTTTGGTTCAAAACAGGCAAAAGTTCGCAAAGTTATTTAAGTTTTAGAAGTGTTACGGACGGATGGACGGACGACTTAAGGATCCCTTAATCTCGATCCACCTTCGGTGGCTCGACAAAAATGGCTAACAAGTAACATGATACAACATATATCTTGAATACCAACATTGGGCTAGGTCAATTCCTGACCACACGAGTATGCCAAGTGTAATGCCATGTAAATCGAGATTTTAAAAAAAAATAATAATACATTTTTATCCTTTCAAAATATGATTTTTATTATCAAACACATCAAAATTATGAAAATATGTTACAATACTGATGATAAATTTTCAGGTATCATAAGATTTTGATTAAGTGAAAAAGAAATGCTTGTCTCAGTGGAAAGGGATCAATACAAGGTGGTTTTTTATATACAACAGAATGAAGAACAATATTGAAAAGAAAACAAAATTTGCACATGCCCTATCTTGACCATAACTTTTTGTTTATTTACATCATTTTAAAAATTATGATCTTCCTTTTGCCTTCTATGGATGATCCTACTTTTAAGTTACGCATCACAAACCGCTCTTTCATCACGTTCATAGAATGATCATTCTCTAAAACAGTCTTCAAAAATTAAAAAAAAAATGTCAGAAAGGTGCGCAAATGTGACACTTAAGAACATCTGATGACTTGGATATTTGCCAGAGGATCACCCAGCATAGCTATAAATACATGCATTGATGCAATACCGGTTCTATCGATATCTCAGAGGATGTTAAAACATTTTGAATATTGCCAATATGAAATTTCAAGTCAGGAATCAACATAATGCTTCCCAAAATGCTTGCAGCATTGAAGTAGCCATGTCATACTCAACTAGTAAATCAAGAGAATTTCTTTTTGTCTTGAAAATGAAGAAAATGTTAAATTCTGTGTACAAAATGAATGGAGAGTTGTCTATGACGTCATCAAAGATGCTGGTGGAGTTGCCAACTTAAAGGATCCCCATAATAATTATTCACTTAAACTTTCAAAATTTACAACTCTTGAACGGATTGTCAGATTTTGCTCAAACTTTCACTGTCTACTCTTTCTTGTTCTTCTTTATTCATGGGTTGCATTCTCCTTTAAGTCTGGGAATGCCAGCTGGATCATTAATCGTATTTCCAGAAGGGAAAGTCCTCATATCTGGGAACAAATTGCCCGTAAAGCCTTCCTCTTCCTGACATTTTTCTTGGTAATAAAGAATTACACATTGTTTCATTTGTCGTCATGTTCTTAATCTAGCTGCTCATCAATGCCTAAACAAAGGGAAACATTTTATTGCTAAAAAAAAAAAAAAAAAAAAAATTAGTCACTTATCAGAATTACACTACATGTATAATATTTTGTTCGAAGGCTTCACCTTAATGTTAATGACAGGAAGAGCAATCCATAAATAATGGCTTAAAATTATATACAGAGAAGTTTCAACATTGCATTGAGAGGAAACAAAAGTGAAGAAGAGAGAGAGAAAAATATTGCATGAGATTTAATTACCTTTAACTCAAATATACAATCAACCTCTAATTCCCCGTGTAGGTTTCCATGGTGATTGAGAATATCACCAAGTGGTACTTGAATTGATTGAAAACATGCTGTTACCTTGTTGGTTCTTCAACAGGAAACTGCTCTTGAGATTTTTGTAGAACAATGCGGAAGCAATTCCAGAATACAGTAAATATCTTGGGCAGTGGCCTACAGCCCATGAGAAATACAGATCACTAAATGAGCAAGATCTAATTTACTTGCCTTTCACTATGAACACGACGGACAAAGAAAGCGGACAAAATAAACAACCCCTCATTCTACCCTTCACAATGGTTCTGGTAGTCAAAAGAACATCCCTTCACTGCTATTGTCTAAAATATGTGGAACAGGTGTCACATGCATATTCACCTGAATCACATGATTAAACATAATAGCTGTGAAGGGATGTTCCATTGTGAAGGGTAGAATGAGATGTTGTTTATTTTGTCCGCTTTCTTTGTCCGCCATGTTCATAGTGTTTTAACCCTAAAAAGACAAGGTGCCCGTTAAGGGCCCCCGTAGATAATTTTCACCGCACGATTCGAAACACCACTTTCTGATACTTTATTTCCAAGTCTGGCGCATCGTTTGACACCAAGTTTACGAAAATCGGTTCATACTAATTATTCTGCATTTATATAGCGCCTAATACACACTGAGATGTGTCTAAACGCTCTACAGAAATATTATTACCCTGGTCATCGGATTCAGGCTTGCCCGCACACAATGTATACATACACCTTTTCCACTCCCGGGGGAGCATTCCAGCCAGGCGCCATTTTTGCAGGTGCTCACAATGCTAAACAAATCATAATGACTTTCGCATCCTACTAGGTACGCACTTAACACCTGGGTGGAGAGTGGCAAATGTAGATTCATATCTTGCCAAAGGAAGGTTTTCCCGGCCAAATTCGTCAAAACCCATTCAATTTCACGATCAAGTATTAAAATTCAAGCAATTTATAGTCCATCGGTTTTCCAGTGATTCAATTTAACACTTTTTTCGTTCAATTATTTTATTAAACATTATAATCAGTAAAATTATCATTCAAATCAAATGTCATTTGATTCAATTTGGTAATGAATAACCGTCATTCAATTTCGCCAAGTTTGAGAGGAAGAAGAAATTCCTTACTGGATTGTGGTTTCATTTTCATCTTTAGGCAATCACTTTCGCACTTACGCCTTTCAATTAGAACAATGTAAGTGGTCTCTATCTCTTTTTCATTTTCATTTTTATTCTCTTTGATTCTTTATTTCTTTTCTGTCATTTCATATTTGACATTCACATTTCTTTCTTTTTTTCAGTTTATATGACATTATTCTTTTATTCTTCTGTGGTCTTATTCTTTGTCTTTGCATACAATTCAGTGTAAAATGCCTGTCAAACATGTTCATGGATTGTGTTGTTGTGATCTTTATTTGCATATTTGTGAGGGGGTTTCTTCTCATATTTCTTTTTCTTTTCTCTCAATCTTATTCTGTCTACATTCATAATTTTCATATAAGTAGAATGACCTACTGACTCATTACTAAGATGAAAAACACTGCACAATTGTCAAAACTGTATGCCTATTCATGAAATTGTATGCCAAGATTCTTCCCACGTCATGTCCTGTGCAAATTGGAATGCTGTTTACACGAATTTTAATGTAGTTTACACAGATAATCAAACTGAATGATCTTCTGCACTTTTGTATTCTAACAATAGTAAATCGCATGCTAAAAAATCAAATGAAACGATATTTGCTTTTTAAATGATGATTCACATTGTCAATCAACTTCGCGTGAAACTGAATGAAAGTATCGTTGATTCCGATGAAAAGTTTACGAAGATGGGCGGGAAAACCTATATTAAACCAACTATAATATCTCTTTAAACTGTTAAAAATAAAAGCAATGCTTGAAAGGTGCGCATATGTGACAAATACATGAATGCTCTTCTGAACATTTGTCCCAGGTGACTTGGATATTTACCAGAGGGTCACCCAGCACAGCTAAAACTATATGCATTATGCATTACCGATTCTATCTCACAGAATGTTAATACAGAACATATGAGTTTGGGGAGTTGGGACTAGGAAGAAATGTGCTAGAACCTGAACATTCTGACTGAACCCTTTATAACATCGCCTTATATCATATTATCTAAAGAAACTACGATCAGAAATTAATCATCCTATTTTGGCTTCATTAATGAAAAAAAATTCTTTTTTAGTTCTAGGCAAATGTATTTAACATAGGTAGGATGAAACATCAGAATTAGCTTAATATAATTCTATAAATTACAAGCAATATAAGAATTACATGTACAGTTCAAATGCTCTCAGTAATATATCGTATAAAATGCATCATCACCCCCCCCCCCCCCCTCCCCGCTAATGTCATTTAAGGGATGCTTGAGCCCTTGGATGATGTAAAGACCATTTGCAAGCTCTCTCATTTTTGTTTTGTTTAGAAGGATATCGTGTAGAAATGTCCCCTGAAAAGGATGACTCTTCAAATGCCCTCATATAATGCTTGTGATTTTAAGCAAGTGAGTCGCTTTCTGTAATGATTCCAAAACCTCAGGGTATTTTTTATTGATTTACTTATAATTCAACCTTTCCCATATATTCTATGAAATAGTTTCTATCATTGTGTAAACATATATGACCAGAACTCCAGTTTACTTTAAGTCTGGGAATGCCAGCTTAATCACTAAATCGTATTTACAGGGGGAAAAAATCATGGACCGTAAAGCCTTCCACTTCCTGACATTTCTCTTGGTAATATCATTATAAAAGAATTACACTGTGTCACTTTGGTCTCTTGTTCTTAATCTAGCTGCTCATCAATGCATAAACAAAGGCAAACATTTTATTGCTAAGAAAAAAGAATTTGGTAACTTATCAGAATTACACTACACGCATAATCTATTTTGTTCGAAGGCATCATCTTCACAATGACAGGAAGGAGAGCACACCATAAACAGTGGCTTAAAATTACATGCTTCACATGTAAAGAAAAGTTGTAACATTGCATTGAGCAGTTGAGAGGGAAACAGAAATGAGGAAGAGAGAGAGAAATGTTACATGAGATCAAATTAGCTTCGACTCAAATATACAATCGATCTCTAAATCCCTTTGTAGGTTTCCATGGTAATAGGGGGTATCACCAAGTGGTACTATATTTTTATCAAAGACATGCCGTTATCTTTTTTCGTTCTTCGAAAAGTAATTA